>VNJS01007360.1:306764-392877 GCA_008042575.1 Drosophila watanabei
TTCCCCCCCCCCCATTGATCTCCCCTCTACCCCCCTCCCCTCCCAACCCCGCAGCAGCAAACATTTTTAATTGATTTTTGCATTTAAATGTTTGGTGTGAAAAGTGATGGAAATGCGACAACGGGCAACGTTGACAAAAATGGCAAAATGCAAATTGCCTTACAAACTGTGAAGGACGATTTGCGTCTGAGTTTCGAGTACGAGTCTGATTTATTCATGAATAATTTTTCAGAGTGCGTGTTTTCGTTGCGGGGGTGATCATTGATCGCTCACAGACGGCGATAATTGCCGCTGTTGCCGACGAATGGAGGCGGGAAAATTGTGAACATGATAAATATGAATAATAATAGGCAGTTAATTATGACATTGCACGGAAAGCGGTTAAATTGTACAGTGGAATTTGTAAGAGTTGAAGTTTTTAATGAAAAAGAATTTTAAAGGGAATTTAATTGAGCTGAAAATACCTCATAATATTAAAAAATTAGTACACTTTTATTTAATTTAATTAGTAATTTTTGTTATAGTTGGAATTTTTATAGAAAAAAATTTTAGATTATTTAATTTGTACAATAAATGACAAGGTTGCATTTTGCAGAATTTGCACTTGAGAATTTTAGTTGCAATCTTAACTATAACTTACGCTCAAGGTTTAGAGATTTTAGACATTTTTTAAGACGAGTTTCTATAAGAGATTTACAAGGATTGATTATAAACCGCTTTAAATTCCTCAAATAAATTTAATAAATTCCACATAAACCTTAAATTTCTTCTGTAAGAAGTCTACTCTTTAATATTCCGTAATTAAAACTTTTTCTACAACCTTTTTCTACAAAAAACTCACCTTTTAATTACTCTGTCAATTTAAAGTTTCCCCCAACTGTAAATATAATTATTTTTGTGGCAGAATTGTTACATCTGAAGGAAAAAACACACACAAATGCTGTAATCTGCACAATCGACACTCATAATTAACACATTTAGCTAATAAGTTGGCACAGAATAAACAACATTAATCACGGTTTAATGGCGAATTAATAAGACAAACAACGCTGAGCGCCAGATTCCGATTCAAGACCCACGGCAGGCTTACAGCTGACAACTTTTATTGAAAGTTTTTGTTTCTTCTTTTTTTTCCCCTCCCCATCTTCCTCTCCAATAACAATAAAATAAATCTTGGCCAAGAAAAAACAGATAAAAACAGCATTAGCTGGCCATAAAGCAGCCCAACTAAGGCATTCGGCCCACTCGTTGTGGCTCAGAGACCGGGGGGAGGCAAGGGGTTGTGGCTGTCTGTCTGTCTGTCGGAGACTGAAAACTCAGACAAGTGCCAAGTTAATTGCATTAAAACTGAAATAAAAAGCGAAGCTCAGATAGCAGAAATTATGAAGTGCAGGCAGCGGCGACACAAGCAATGTTTGTCTCGCTGCCTTGCTGTTGATTGAGGCGCATAATCAGCGGGGAAAAGTGAGGGGGGAGGAAAAGCGGGGGGCGGCGGCGACAAGCGCATTAAGTTGTTAACAGCAAATATTTGCTTCATTTGCGCTATGATTGCAACTACAAAAACAACAGTAGCAGCAACAGCTGCAGCAACACTGCAATGTGCAACATCCGGTCAGCAACATCTTCTGTTGCAGCAGCTCCTCCTCTTCCTTCTCCTTCCTCATCATCTTCTTCCTCTTCCCTTTGATTCCCATTGAGCGATGCGATCATCATCATCGTCTCGGGCTATAAAAATATATTAATAGGAGGGAATTGATAGATCGGCGGCTAAAGTCAACCCAATATGGCACAAAGTGTGTGCTTTCCCCTTTTTTACATCGACCAAATATGGGACACATACTATTTTCTGTGGAATTTTCACTTAGATCACTTGGAATATTTAATTATCATTCGGAGAATTCAAGTTTAAATTAGTATATTATATATATTATATCAGTATATTTTAAAGACTTGTAATAGAGATTATTTTCAAAGCTTTGGAATAATTAAATTTAAATCAGGTTTCTATTTATTTATAAAACTTTTATTTGAATATTATTATACGTGAGAAAGTTTGGTATCAATTTTTAAGAGTCATAAAAAGTGGTTTTATAATTTGGTTTTATAATTTTATAATTTTATATAAAACAATTACATAAATTAAAATTTTAATATATTTGAACTCTTTTAATAAAATTTTATAAATATTTCTTTCAAAAATAAGAAAATTCCTCTGTTAATTACCCCAATTCCCCTTTAAACCCAAATATTTAATTAAAAATCCCAATTCAAAGAATGAACATACAAATTTCCCAAGAAAACTATGTTGCAAATATATTTAAAGAATTTTTTCACCCGAAAAGCACTCGACGTTAATTTTCATTCGCTGAAAAATTCCGCAATTGCAATTTCTTTTAGTGCAATTACCGCTTGCGCAACTCTTGCCCTTTTTGTTATTGTTGCTCCGGCGTTTTTCATAGTTTTTCTTGTGTTTTCATTTCTTTTTTTTTTTTTGCCACATTTTCTTATCTATTAATAGTTGGGCGTGCTGCCAACGTCGCTGCCACGGCCGGCGGCTGCAGTTGCTGAGCTGCCCACGCGGAGCGGTCAATAAACTTCGCGAATTGCGAATCGCGACACATGCAAATTGCAGTCAGCGCAAACAATTAGCAAAGCGGCAGCAATAGCAAAAACACGCAGAAAAAAACCAGGGGGAAAAATAAACGGGAGGGAAAAATAAAATAGGAAAAAGCTCAGGAACACACACACATAGTGAAAACTCCGACCTATCGCACATTTTTTGCTATTGGGCAGTCGCCTCCGTCAAATGTTTTGTTGTGTTACGTTTTCCCTCAGCTTTTTTTCGATGTGCGCGCTGCTATTATCAGCGAATATGAGAGGCAGAGAGAGAGGGGAAAAAGGCGTCGTAACAAAATTATTTTTGTTTTACACAAGTACAACTATAGATTAGGGAAATGTAGAGATGAACAAATATAGCTAATTTTAACAGCTTTTTATTTTAAGACCGAAAAGAATTTATAAAATATTACAGCTTTTTTCTTTTTACGTATCTAATAACTCATAATTATTCTTGCTTCTCCCTAACCCTCTCTTAAAACAACCCACTTTGGCATCTCTTTCTCTGCCCGCTCACCTCAGCCTACCTATCTCTATCTCTATGCTCCCACTATCTCTGTTCATCTATCGCACTATTGCTTGCTCTTTGATAGCCATCTTACTCTCGCACGTCAGCGTCGTGCATTGCACTCTTTTTGCTGCGCTGGCAGCGCTGCTCTCTTGGCAAATCAAATAATGCAACAACAAATAACAAGCAACAATAACACTCGTCATATGTTGGTGTATTGTTGTTGTTGAATTTGACTAATTGCAATGAGAGAACAAGCGAACACGAAAGTATTGCTGTTTGATCTTTTTCGTCGATAGCTGGTCTCTTTTTTTAGTTGTTTGCTCTTTTTTACTTGTTCTCTTTTCAAAGCTCTATTGTTCTTGTTATTGTTGCTTTTTATGTACAACATGCCGCCACAATTTGTAATTAGCCGCTGACTTTTAGTGTTTCTAATGTTTAATGCGCTCGCTCTGTTCACATTAATTTGCATTGTTTCTGTTTTATCTATTTGTTTTCATTTCATTTTTATCCATCTCCCTCGCACAACGGATGTTTGGCATCGTTTTTGAATGTGTTTGTGTGTGTGTGTGTTTGGGGAGGAAAGAGATATGGCTAAAAATCTGGCACACCGAAAAAATTGTAAATTCGAATTTCCATTTCGATAAAAGTAACCAAAAAGAACACCGCAGGAAATTCAAATAGTGAAGCCCCCAGCAAGTAGTTTAAAAATACCAGTTAAAACGAGTTTAAATTGTTAACACCACAAACACACAGTGACTGATTAATGGTTTTTGCTTTGTTAATTATTCTAGTAAGCGTTTCGTAATGAAGTCATCACCCAATCAATGAATAATTAAGCCATTACTAAAAGTAAATAAATTGAGGTTTGAAAATGCTGAATCATCACTGGGACTGACTATAGATCTCTGAGGTATTAGAATATAATTTTTTTTTAATTATAACAAAATTATGTGGAATAATAATGGGCTCTATTTTATTTTTATAAAGTTGAAACGTTGCGATCTATTGATATAGCTAAGTAGATTATTTAACTAGTAGATAGAAAGTTTAAAAATCTCAGGATCTTTTTAAGATTCTTTGTTCAAATTTGGTATCAGGATTTATTTAGACCTTTTGTAGCAATATGGAAAATTTTGGAGCAAACCATAGTTTTTAAAAGGAAGTAGTATGTGTTTTAAATAGGTAATAAAACTGAGAAATTTAATTTTTTGTATTTTAAGTAACTTAGCGTTGTATGTGTAACCTTATTCATTAATAGTTTAGTAAACAATCTATGAGTTTTCAGCTTTATATATTTTCACACTCCTAGCTATAGCCTCAAGATCTCCGAAGATGGCAAAGATCAGCAAACAGCGATACGCGAACGCTGCACTTCGGGATGCTGACGATGATGATTCTCGCTATCTGATCCGCTGGCTCGGCCAAGAGTCAATAGCACAAACAAACTATCGCAGATCGGAATACCATATATGTATATATATATACACGACTACGTATAGTATTGTATATATTTGTGTAAAGATATATAGGCAGGTAACGAACGCACGCCACCACGTCCATTTCATTGAATTGGAGCGATGAACTCGCGAAGGGGAAATGCAAAAACGCATTTTCAAAAGCAAAACAAAAACAAAACAAAAAGAACTACAACTACAACAATTGTTGCGAGTCAATTGTTTAACGATGTGGCACTAGCTGGCACTCCCGTACAATATACTCTTTATAAATAAATGTAATTAGCACTGAGCACAATAATAATAATAATAACAATTATGCTAAGAACTTTTACGACTCAATTAAGTGAAACCCAAAAGATGCACAACACAAAAGAGGAGGCGAGAGTAGTAGTGGCACTCATAATTATTATTATTGTATGTAGGTATGTATGCATGGTTTTTAATGTGCAAAACAACATTAGCAACCGAGCCACATATGTAATGTATGAAAACTGCATAAAAACCGAAGCTAAGTGGAATGTATCCGCCTTCACGCCCACTTGAGGTTTTTATGTGCCCCAGACGAGGTTTATGGTTTTGTTTTTCGATCCCCCCCACCCCGCATGCGAATGCCGCATAAGTCACGTCCTGGGCCAAAACATAACCCACTGCGCCACTATATAGTATTCGCGGATCCGATCCGATCCGTACATGAACAACAATCGCAAATGGCATCCGTCCGCGATTATTTATGGCCACTATTTCAAATTACACAAGCTCTAACATATGTGCTATGTGCCCCACTGTACGGGTTTACACTGTATTGTACATATCATATAATAATAAGCAGCAGCATTATATATATATTTGAGTCCGAGCAACCTTCAGGGTCTGGGGACTTGCCCCCCTTCTTATCGAACTCAAACTTTGTTGCTGCCGACGCTTCGTTCCATTTGCTGATTTTATTTTTGTTGCTTTGCTTATAATACTATATATCACCCTTGGGAGGGTGTATTGGGTTGAAAGGATATCATTGAAGTGATATATTTTACTACTACTAAGAACATTTTTCTTAAATGGATTTATTCTTCAAAAACTATCACATTTTACAGTAATAGAATCCCTACATATATATATAGTTATACCAAACTTTATTATCTCGTATCAGGCTAAAGATTTTCCACTAAATTTTGGTATGATAATTATACAACCCCTTCTATAACAGCTCCCAAGATTTCAGATCAATATATAAACTATTAAAGTCAAGATCAGAAAAGGAAGTTGATCGAAAAATTTGAAATACTTCTAAATTTGAAAAGTAAAAGGTAAGAGTATTAAAAATATAAATTATCAAAATAAATTTGATATTAAATTATATATAATAATATATTATTATTCATATAGGGTATCTTAAAGTCCCCACAATTCCCCGTCAGACAGACCACCGTCCAGACTCGAGTCCGGTCACAGTCTCTCTGATTTACTTGAGCTTAAAAAAGCAATTTACTCGCATTTTTATTACTTATGGTAAATATTGTTGGGGATTTTATGGCACTCGCATCCTTGAGCAGCACGACGACGTTTGTTGCTGATTGAACCTTATCGGCCCGAGCCACAATATCAGAGGGGTCCCTCTCCTTCAACAAGTAGAAATAGCAACAAAATCCCCCCTCAAGGAATTTGCAGTTTTGCTGCAAATTAGGTCGCGGTGGGGGAGAAAGAAAGAAGAGGAGTTTGCAGGTAACGAGAGGGAGAGTGATTTCCACGGTGTGTATGAACATTTTTTTTATGTATATAATAAAATAAACAATGCAATGACGTAATTTGGCTCAATCTCCCTCCATTTTTGTCTGAATTTTTATGCAAATTGAATTGTTAAAACAATAAACACAACAACAACAACAACAACAGCAAATAACATGACTGTCTCTATGTCTGATCATTTGCATCTCAATTGAAAATTTTCGCATTTGTTTTTTCCAGCTAGAATTGGACTGGATTCAGTGCACTTCCCTAATGCGTATTTAACATGCAAACTGTCTAAAAAATGTATGTATTAAAAAAAAAGTTTGACAGTGGATTACACAACAGAAAGTATAAAAGAAACTGACAGCCAAATGTATAATAAATTATTTAATGCGAAACACGTTTTTCAGTTGCAATTTGATCACGTTTTCAATTGATTTCATTTATTAAAGTATTCCTTGTTAAAAATAAATCATTACAGAACCAATTCCTTGTTTTTAATCATACTTAAAGTCTTGAACCTCAATTTATTCGCCTTTCCATCTGCTGGCAGCCTTTATTGGGTTAATGTCTCATTGTCTCCAGTCGCTGCAGACGATTCAATTTCAGCGATAAATAAAATGAAATTATAACAGATACAACAGACTCCGACCTTAAGGTGCCTTAACAAGACATATGTGTTGTGTCTCTTGTTTGATTTATTTTCGGTCAGATAGAACACGACGAAAAATATATATAAGAATAAATACTTCAGAAGAAATGAATTACAAGCCATGTAAAAATCTGATCTTCTCGTTGAAGATAGCAGAAAATTAGCTGGAAAAGTGCCTACACGTGTATATATGTTCGATGACCCAAATCCGATTAAAAGGCTCTATAAAAAAAACCTAGTCAACAAGCTAAGCCAAACTAAACTAATTGCCAGAAAAGGGCCAACACACATCTATCTTGATTCCACACTAGGGAGGCATTTTTTCTGATAAATTTCGAAATTAATTATGTCACATTATGTAATCTGATCAGCTTCGTTGCGGTTGCCGCCGCCGTTGCTGCCTGTTGTCAACGCATATCCAAAAATATATTTCGACCCTTTTCAGAATAAAATCGGGGAAGGGGTGGCAGACAGATCAATGAACAATGGGAAATGCGAACTGGGATCCGAACAAAAAGAAGAAGAAGAAAAATATATAAGAAAAACACAACTGCCTCACGAATTCCAGTTCCTCAGGTAGGAAATACTGCCGAGAGGCAGTTGCGATCAGATATTTGTGTTTCTTGGAGGTGAGGTGGTATGCACTGGGAAAGTAATAGGGATTTGGGGTAAAATTTACGAGGGATTTTAATTCTATATATGGGGATTTCTATATATAAATATATAAAGATTTGTATTACTATATATGGGGATTTTAAGTTCTATAAAAATACCCAAATCTATAAAACTTTTCTGGTTTAAACGATAGGTTTTGATATATAATTATTTTAAAAAATAGACATTGTTCCCTCATGATTTTAAACAACTTTGCAGCTAGACCTGGTTGGGAATCATATCACAAAAAGGGGTTTATTTACATGATCAATTAAACTTATTATTTAACCATGTAATTTTCATGAAATTATAATTTATAATAAAACTGATTGGGAATCATAGTACAAAATAAGAGTTTTATTTACAGTTTTAATTAAAATCACAACAAAACCATAAATATTTTATAAAATAATATTTATTATAATTTATATGAATAATTAATTAATTAAATACAATTACAAAATTTTACTTAATTCCAAAATAAACCCAATTTTAAACAAAATTTCCTTCTAAACTTTTTCCCCAGTGTCCCTGCCTTTGGCTGTCACATGGATTCAGATTCGAATTGCGCTACAGCTTCAGGATTTGGCTTTTGTCTTTGCTCTTTTCATTGAGCGAGTGAAGAGAAGAAGAAGCCTTCCGAATTATACTGGAAATTTAAGACGAAACCCCTGAGCAGGTAACGACGGTAGGCAGCCGTCCGTCCTGGGCTATATAATTAAAGGCTGAATTACGATCCCCCCGGCAGAGACTTTTTGCAGTTATCAATGCATTGAGATTTCTGCAGATCGGATTTTTCCAGTGGGCGTGCATTGTCAATGAGGTGGAGAAATCCACAAAAAGGGGGATAATTAAAGGTAATATCATAAATATGCCTTCCATTCGAACGAAAAAAAAGTTTATCGATGAAATTTGAGTTGCAAAAACTCTGCTTAAGGAAATGAAAAAATGAGAGATAATAATTCAACCCCATTCAAAAGGATTAGGCATCGTTAAGGACATTAAAAAAATATATAATTCGAATTTATGGACAGCAATGATGTAGTAATAACTTCCCCCGGAAAAGTGGGGTAAATCAAATGATTTTCCACCGAGTATCTATCTTTGTCTCTCGTTTTCGGTTGGTTGGAAAATCCAGTGGAAATAACTCACGCTCTCCTGCTTTTAATCCCCCGTCTAATGTTCTCTAAGACCAAATTATGAGTCCGAACCCTTTCACTTTTTACCATTAAGCCATTGATAAATCAAATTTCCATATCCTCAGAAAGGACGGGGGGAAAAAAAAAGGTAAAACAGAATGCGAAAAGAGCTTAAAATTAATTGAAACTGTATCCTTTTCTTTTTGCTTTCTTAAAAATTGCATAATTGGGCGAAATTTCGCTTTAAGCCAACGTAGAGCGTAATTTGTGCAACATTTAAGCTGTGAGTTTATGGCAACTCCCCCTCTTCATGGGCGAAATAATACGCTTTTAATTGCATTTTTAGCGCTTCTCAGTTGGAAACTACAATTTCAATGGCCCAAAACGGTTAAAGCCAAGTCTGCTTCAACCGTTGTAGTTGCTTTTGTTTGGCTTTCATGCACTGCAGACTTTGTCTGGCCAATTTAAATCCATTTTGCATTTGCATAAAGCCAGCAGAGGGAAAGGGAAAGGTCCCCCCAAAAAAAAGCGGTTGGCCATTTTTACTTATTTCAACTGCAACGATTTCTGACTGAAAGTATATATATACATATATATAAAGAGGAGAAAAAGTTGAAGGTCTGGAGGTCTGAGGAAGTCTCCAAGGAAATGTTGTCGTTTGTGTCATTTGCAAAATGCACTTTATCAACTACTTGCAATCTTTTTGCAGAAGGATGTCCTGGCTTTCAGTTCGCCTTTTTCCTTCTTCCTGCACCGCAGCAGTAAAAGAAAAATGGCCAAAAATATGATTATTTGCGGCGATTTATTAGCCGCAATTTAAATTCATAATTCCAGAGAACTTTTCGCTGCAGCACGAAAAGGAAATAACACTCGGGGAAGAAAATAAAATAAAATATAAAATGGAAAATATTAAAGGAAAAGAAAGGTTCGTTCTATATATATATAAAGTATAGACTGGCTAATCCCGGAACGACGTCTGTCTGGGAACTGTCTGCAAACTGCAGCTTAGTCTCATAATTGGCAAAAATTGCACAAGCTGTGACATCGATTTGCAATTTCCATATATGGTAGAAAAGGGAGGAAAGTGTCCTTGTTGTCCCTGTCCCTGGTGTTTTGCAGGCTATATGTGCAACAGCAATTAGGCAAACTACTTGCAACACTTTTGCACAGAGCAACTCGTGCGGCAATTAAAAACGAGTTGCCAGCAATTCAGACGTAACAAATTAAAGCAGACGCAGACAGGATCAACTGCAACTGCATGTGCATCCCGTCAAAAAAAAGGGGTTGCAACCCCTGGTTATTTTTCAAAAATAAATATATTTATACAAAATGTTGTTTCTTTTGAAGTACAGTGAGGGAACAGGACTGAAAAAAATAGTTAACAGGGAGTATTTAAGGTATAAATATTAAGGAAACATTTAATTGAGTTCTTGTACTTCATAATAATTTTATTTTTTATAGAAAACCTTTTGTTTATGAACTTATCTACGAATTATACCTGATTCAGGTTACATTAAATGTAAATACAAAAGGTTCAGGCAGCTGGAAAAGACTTTAACTTGATTGGCTTTGTTTTCGGCTTTTTGTTCAACTCGATTTGATGATCTTCCATTGTTTTCTAGTTCTTTTTTTTTTGTTCCAACCAGATCCTGACTTTTTGAATGAAAGGCAAGGGGCGGTATCCTGTAAGCAGGATAAACCTGCGCAGTTGGAAATTGCGTCTTCGGATCAGAAGTATAAAAAGAGGAAATCCTTGCTAAATGCGCAGTTTACTTGAATTAAGATTGACACAAGCTTGTCGTCGAAAAGTGCGTAGTTCTGCCGCAGGCCTCTGAGTGACAGCTCCATAAAGGACTCGACACCGCAGTTAAGCCAACAGGACGAAAACAATCGAATTGAGACGCAAATAGAGAATGACAGGGATAAGGGAAAAGGGGTAAATCCTCAATTGCAAAAGAAAAGAAAAGGAGTCAAACGACGCGGTTTGTTCACCTTTTCAGCTCCAGCGAGTTCAACAAACAAACAGAAGCAAAAGTAGCACCAGAGGCAAGGCAATAAAAGCATACAAATTCAGCCATTGTTGGCCATCGCAGCTAATAAAAATTTGCAACGCCAAAAAGGAAGCATAAAGTTAGCAGCAAAAACAGAAGCTGCATGTAAAAACTTTAATAAGAAAGTGCAAGGTGGGTTCTATTTAAAGGAAATACTCTTTCTAGGAAAGGAAGATTGAGTTTAGGAGAAGAAAACAATTTGTACAATTGACGATCCGGCTCGAAGGACCAATTTATGATTGAAAATTATAGCTATAACAAAGCACTGAGCTCAAATAATATTTTATTTATAATTAACTAGGTTTATTCTGAACAAACAAGATATAAAAACCCAACATTGTCAATCCGGCTCGAAGGACCAATTTATGACAGAAAACTATGGCTATAGCAATTTATTTTATTATTTTTTATGGGTATAGCAAATCACTGAACTCGAATAATATTTTGTCTATAATTAACTTAGTTTATTCTGAACATAATTTAAAATGAATATTGTCAATCCGGCTCGAAGGACCAATTTATGACTTAAAATTATGGCTACAGCAAAGCACTAAGCTTAAAAAACCTTAAGTTATCAATAACTTTATTTATTCTAAACATAAATCAAAACCAACATCTTAAACTCCCTTTTTAACCCATACAAAAACCCATATACCCTTCGAAAAGTGTATAAAAATAGACAACACGTCGTATGAGCGATGGCTAAAGGTACTTGGGTAACGAATAGAAGAAACTGCTTGCTGGCAACTAATAAAGTTTTCACCTTCTCCTCCCTTGGGGCAAGTTGGCCAAGTTAATGCAGCGGAACTTCGTTTCGGCCATTTCGCCGTGTTTTACAACTCTTTTTCAGTGCAAATGCACATTCGCCATGTGCTGCTGCTGCTGCAGCAGAAGCGTGTTTATTAAGCGCATTTATGCGTTGTAAATAAAAAGCCAAACAAAAATTACGCGCTCAGGAAATTGCATTTTGCACCAAGAGCGCGCTGGGATAGTGACACAATTTGGTCTATAAAAGTTTTGAATGGCCGCAACGTGAGCTGACTTCACCAAAGGTGTGTACTTAACCCCCTGGGAACTATGGCTAATTTTACAACAGATCCATAAAAAAAAGAAGAAATATGTTTATGCTTCAGCACTGAGGCAAGTAATTTGCAGGTCAAAAAATCATAAAGCCTATCTGATCTAGATACTGATTAATGTTTCCGTTGATGGCTATAAAATTAAGAAGTGTAAACTAGGTGGAAAACTATTTTTTATTCAGTTAGTTATGGGTTTTTGTAATAAATTGAATATCTAGAGGGTATATCTTATGTTTAAGAGGAGTAACTATGGTCAAAGCAACAAACTCTCATCCTTATAACTTTTATATTAGTCTTTTTTTGACTCTAAACTATTGCAGACCAACACTTACTCACCCGAAACTCATCTCTTTTATCCGTTTATAAACAAAAAGCGTAAACTCACCTGGAAAGAGAAAAGAAAACATATGAAATTAATATCAATTAAAGAGGATTTGCTTGTTTTGTGTGTGTTAAAATTTAATTACAGTTGCGTCCAGACACACACAAAAGCCCACAAAAGGTCAGGCGAACAAACGAGCAGGAATAAAAACCGAAAATAATGAATAAGAACGAACCCAGTGAAAGTTTTGCTCGCAAAAAAAAGAAGGACTTTCCCCCAACAGACAGGCACCAGCGGCACATGAGCTCGTAACTAACATAAACTCTTTTTTTTTCTTTCATTTTTCCTATAAATGTTTTTGCGACGACGACGACCATCATCCATTCTCTGGTCTGTTCAGTGCCCATTTTGTCCCGCCGGAGGAAGGAGCAGCGGCAGGAGCACCTGCACCTTTTGGCCAGGATTCTTTGTCTGGGCGAGCGACATAAATATCACATTTGTGGCAGACACACACACACATATACATATGTGCATTAAAACCCATATATAGACGCCGGTATACGACTGCAAACTTTCGTTGGCATTGTGCTGCATACAGCAAGGCGCATTTGCCGCATTTTATGAGGTGCAAATAAAAAGTTTGCCATAAAAATTGCCATAGACATGTGAACACAACTCAGGGAAAAAGCTTAGTGTACACAGCGAAAATAATGGTTGTGTCAGAAAGAGCACAAAAAAGGAGTTTACACAGAAAAACAGTTGTTTTACTACTCAAAAAAAAAATCTAGATATATTTCAAATCTTAATTTCGAGGGTCTAAAAGTATGCAATGATTTTTTTAATATAAAAAAAACTAATCTTTTTTTAATTTTAAAATTATTTTAAATGAATAAACTATATTTATATATTTTTTTTTTATTTATAAAATTAAATATCATTTTTCATTAAGTATTTATAATATTTATATATTTATATTTATATTATTTCGAGTGTCTAAAAGTATGCAATGATTTTTTAAATATGAAAAAACAAAGCTTTTTGGATGTTTAAAATTGTTTTTAATTAGTAAACCGTATTTCTATTTTTTAAATTTTAATTCAATATTTTTTTCCCATTAATTTGTTACAATTTTTATATTTTACGTCTTTAAATTGTTAATATATTTCTCTTTTAACAAAAATTCAATTGTATTTATTTTTTCCTAACCGTGTAAGAGGCTCATGGGGCGGAGCAGCTAAACTAAGTAGAAAAATGCATGTCTGGCACACTGGAGTGTGTCTAACAAGCAATCGGAAACACGCCAAAGGAAGTCGGAAAACCCGCACCAATACCTCCTACCGCTGCTCAGAAAAGTGTTCTCTCCTCTCCTCTTTCTGCCCCGTCATTTCCGCGAGCTTAAAGCGAACTCAAGAGCTTTAATTAATTCTGGAAATGGTTAAGAACAAAAAAAAGAATGGTAAAAGAAAAACGCACGTCAGGCACAGGTGCAATTTATATATTTTGTTGGCACTCTCCTGGAAAGCAGTGCTTGAAACAATAATCCTTGACAGAGGAGCGCAACGCATTTATTATTGAACTATTCCACGGCCAAGTCAAGTGGAGTCGCTACAGCTACGTGCTGAGGGAACTAAAAAGCCAGAAGACGCAAAATAAATGGGGAAAAGGGGAACCACCGCTTGAGTGTGTCAACGACACATTCCCCTGATCCCTCAAACCGAAATTGAAATTGATTTGCAAGTTGATCTCCGGCATATTAAATAATAAAAAGAAAATCAAGAGCTTTACTCAACTTCTAAAGTATATTATTTCTTTCATTATTTTTCCATCATTTTTATTTTATTAAACCTAAAGCCAGGCACATGTGGCTTGTGCACTGTTGAAATCTCTCTCGATTTAATTGGCAAAGTAAACAGAATGTAATTAGGGGAACAAAGTTGGTCTGCAGTTGAGCAAATCGAATTAGTTTCGTTTACATTGGGGATTAGGTGTACTTAGTAGGGTGAAGCTTCAACTTCACTGAGAGCAGGTGCCACATAAATGCTATTATTTCTTAGTCCTTCAACAGCGGAAGTGTGCAAAGGTACTTCAACTTCAAAATCGAATTTTCTAGCAGCATTTTATCAGCAAAAGGTCAGACTTCTTTTTGTGTGGGTGGACGGCGGCGGGCACTACAAATTTCTTATGCACACAAAACTAACAACAAAAATAAAGAGAAGAGGTAGGGAAAGGTAAGCACTTGGCGAGTCTATGGCCCAGACACTTGAGTCGGGTCGAGCAGCTATAAAGGTGACAATAACTTAACGAGCAATGAACTCGGCTTCTTGTAGCTGCCTGCCTGTTCTTGATGAGCGACTTGTTGTTGTGGTACACGGGAAAAAATTATATAAATTTGTTTTATGATTACTATAATTCTTAGAAAATGTTAAGATACTTTTAAGACATTTTTAAATATTTTTAATAGCAAACAAAATATTATTAATACGTCTCCCAGTTCATAATTTAATAAAATTCATACATTTTCTTATTTTTCTAAATATTTTAAAAATATTTACTTTATTCCTGTACTTTTTCTGTTTTTTGTATAAATTTCTTTTGTAATTTTTGAGCATAAAACTCAAATTTCTTTCAGTGCTCTTCTTTTTGTAACAACTTCTGTGACCGGCGACGCTTTTGCAAGGAAGTGCCACTAAATTGTGGCAGATAACAACTACTAAAAGGTATGGCGGCGGGCAGAAAAACATGGAGAACAGCATGTGGTCAGACCTGGAGACTTTTTCTCCTCCAACCATTTCCCTTTTTTTATTTTTTTTGTGCCCTTAAAGTTACAGGCTGTTGTTCAACTTTTTCCCTCTCTTTTTTGTGCTGTTATCTTTGAAGGCAGCCAAAGTCTTCAATAGGAATCCTTGCTTCTTGGCTGGTACAACAGTGCGTATGATGAATGCCAGTTGAACTACCTGAGCTCTCAGCTGCTGCTGTTGATTTGCACGTGTGAACTGAGAGCAGAGAAGAGACAACGAACCCGAAACGAAGAGGCAGGAGCCAAAGAAATGAGCTGCTGAAATGGCAATTTAAGTGACTGTCGAGTTGAAGTGAAGCCAGAGGGAAGGGAGGAAGGAGAGAACTGTTTGCCAGATGCCAGGATAAAAGCTCAAAGGCAAACACAAAACACGCCACTGCCATCCGGAATACTCAAAAAAAACACCAAACAACACACCAAATGCGAATATATTCAAACACAAAGGGAGCAGCAAGATGAACAGCCATATTAAGGATAAGGGGGTAAGGGTTTTATTATAACCGATTGAGAGGTGCTCTTATGTTTAAATTATTTCAATTTAAAGGTTTAATAGAAGGTTATATTCAAAATATAAAGGTTCTTTATAGTAGAAAGTATTCTATGGAACTTAAAGATATTTTTCTTTCATTTAAAATGAATTTAGAGATATTTTATCTTCTTTCAAAATAAATTTAGAGATATTTTCCTGCTTTCTAAAGGAACTTATAAATACTTTAAGCAGTTTATAAATAACAAGTCCCTATACAAAACTGGAAGCATATTACTATATCACAAAGACCGTTCCTTTTTTATTTAAAAAACACCCAATATAATACAAGATTTTTCCCAGAAACGAAATTAACTCTCTTCCATGGAAAACGGTTAAATCGAGAATGAACCAAAAGCAGAATGAACCAAAAGCAGCATGAACAAAAAGCAGAATGAACCAAAAGCAGAATAAACCAAATGCAGGATGAACAAAAAGCAGAATGAACCAAAAGCAGAATGAATCTTTAAAAACCCGATGAACTCCCTTCCATGAAAACAGAATGAATCTTTAGGTTCACAGTCCAACGCCTCTTGCCTCATCAGCCTCTCGCAGTGTTGGCATCCCCGCACAGCTCATTCCTCATTCATTCAGTCAGTCATTCATGATGGATGCACTTTCAGGTGAGAGGCGCAAGCTGGAAATGCATCAAAGTGGAAGACGTCGCTCAAGTGGAAGCAGCAGCGGCGGCGGGAAAACTCGTGGAAAACCCGTGCCAAAAGGCAAGAGAAGATGAGGGGCGAGAAAAAAAAAAGTCATTAAAATCGCATAAAAGTGAGCCCAGGAAGAAGAGAGGTCCAAAACACGGGCTTTGACACGCTCGGTCACTGGCCAGAATGATTAATTGTTCTACCAGCCAGAGAGTTACCCCCCTCTGATTTTTTGCAGTGACCTTTCTCTCCCTTTGATTTTTGTGCCGCAGCAGTTTGCTCACCTCACAATTTATATTAATGACAAAAATGTTTGACAAAATCATTAAACGTGCGCGTGCTTGAATAAATAATTATAAGCACCCCAAAAAAGGAATATTTAAATATTAAATAAAGAAAACGTTTTTGTTACTTTTTTTCACATGTCCAATGCTTTTTTAATAACTTTTGTGACCGCGAAATAAATGATTCAGTCTGAAATGTGAACTGCTCCCAGTCGCTCATTAATTTCCCGCATTCGTTTTGGGATTGGGGGAAAAACTCTGTTGAATATCATTCATTGTTCTCCTTCTACTTGTATTTTTTGTTTTTGTGTGAAAAATCATTTACGCTTTTTTCCTAAAGTGTTTTTTAAAAACCGCAATGGCAATCCCCCCGCCGTCAGACATGAAAATGAACCATTAATCATCGCCAAATGTAAGCGGCAGGCAAAAACCACAAGCGAATCTTGTCGCTAAAGTTTTTTTTTTTTTTTGGATTGGGAATAACATATTTATATGCATTATATGTACTCCATCAGCACCCGCTATAACTCTCACTTTCTTTCACTTAAATGAGTGTCCCTACCATGTGAGTCACTCACTCACTCTTTTTACTTGCAATTTTTCATTAAGCGAAATTAAACGGCAGACAGTGATGATTGCAAGAGGGGACGACGACGGGGTAAGAAGTGCAAATAAAACGCAAACATTGAAAAATGAAAACTCAAATACGAAAACAGAAGACAGAAAATTGCCAACCAGCCAAGAGGAACACAAAAAACTTGACATTAATCATTACAAGAGCAGACAAAGAGGAGCAAAGAGCCAGCTGAAGGGGGAAACTGAAGATTGTCGCGTGTGTAGTTGCTTTTTTATATATATTTTATTTTTCTGTCAAGCATATGGTTGGAAAAACTCTCAAGAATACGATGATCTGTAGTGGAAGTAACACTGTTAGTTTACCAGGATTTAGGGAACCCCTAATAATGACTGGAAAAACTTAAATCAATCATTAGATATGATATAAAAACACTGGAAACATTTTAAATAATTATAGAAATATGTTCTCTAACATCTCCTAAACTAGTTTCAAATCAAAATATTGATCCTAAATATTAATTACTATTTAATTATTCACAGTCTGTTACCTAATACTCAAAATTAACCAAAAATAAAGAAACATCACTTAAAAGTGTATTAAATTAGCTTGGAAATAATGTTTAATGCATGAGGCCATTAGGAAGCCATATATAACTTTAAAAATTTATAACTTTTCTTAAAAATCCATATTTAATATCACCATAAATTCAAGCATATATTAAGATATAATTTATTAGCAAAAATCCAAATGACAATGCTTTTAATTAGCATTTCGCCAAAAAGTTATAAATACCTTTGAAAGCCTGATTTTGTTACTCTTTTTCGCACAATTAAAATATCACATTCTCCCAAAAGCCGAAAGATTTCTGAAATTCCTAGACAAAATTTCACCACACTCCCAGAAGCGAGTTATTCATGGGTCATGCCCAGTATGAAACTCATTGGGAATTCAGCTTCAACTTATTTTTACGGGGACGTTAAGCGCAGCAATTCCAACGCCATAAAGTATGCCATAAAAAGCCAAGTATTTCAAAAATAGACAAGGATAGGCCCCCGAAAGGACGACAGGACAGCACGCCCCCCCAACGGCGGCACGCCATTAGTCGCCACATTAGTCACGGGGGATTTTCGGAGGCGCACACAGTCATTTCCACGAACGAAACTTTCTCAATTTTTCGCTGAAATATATGCAGAGCGGTCTCTACACTCACTCTGCAAAGGACATTAAACCCGAGTCGTCGGCTCCTACAGGAAATTTCACGCAGGCGCCATAGGCATCGGCTCCTAAAAACGGCGAGCTTTTCCGCAGACACGCAGAGAGTGAAGCCGGCCGGCTTTTTCTCTCTTTCCCTCTCTGGTTTTCCCATGGCCATGGCCGTGACAATGGCCCTGGCATTGAAGTGCCATATGGCTCGCCTCTCTGAATGGTTGTCCTTGCACTTGCCCTTGCGTAGGCGCAGGATATCAAGGCTTCAATATAATATGCCACCCACATTTCAGGCCCACCGCTTTTTAGCGCTTTTTTCTTTTCATGTTTAGGTTTTCGGGCGGTTTTTTTGAGGGGGGAAAAAGGAAGCTATGGAAAATGTGGAGAGTTTTTTTATATGCTGATTTTCATATCGTGAGAAAATATTGCCCATTAAATTTGTAGTTACTTTTAGGTAATAATATTAATGGGAAAATATTGTGTAAATAGCATAAAAGTAAGTAGGTGGTATTAAGTTATACTTTAATAAAGATTTAAATGTATTATTGTGTTTATGGAACTAATTTATTTCAATAAATTATTTAATAAGGATTCAAATTTATTTTACTAAATGAATATAATTTCGTTTTTAATTAAATATTTTATTATTATTATTATATACATTTTTAATTTATACTCCACAAGAGATTTAAATGTATTATTGTTTTTATAGAACTTAAAATAAATTATTTGATAAGCAACCAAAGTAAATTTTCTTGTATTTAACTAATATTACTTGGTTTTTAATGAAATATATTATTATTATTATTATATATGTGTTTAATTTATGCTTTTTTATTGTATTTATAGACCATAAAATAAAGTTTTTAATAAGAAAACTAACATCTTTTTTTTTTTTTGTATTAATAATTGTATTAATAATTACATTAATATAATATCCTTTTTAATTAAATATATTTAATCATTATATTGATTATATCCCCTTTTTTAACAGTTTTTTATTGCAAATTTATTTCTAATGCTTTGTTTTTAAAATTAATTTTTTTCCTTTAATATTCCATTTATTTCTCAAACATTTAACTCCCTTTTCTCTCCCTGTGCGTAACCTCTGCTTTTGAATGTTAATAAACCTTGCCTGCACACTTGAGGGCGTGCGCAGGCCTATGCCTTCCACCTACCTTCGCCCCCTCTCATAAACCTAAGCTTTGCCGGGTGCTTTGACCTTGTCCTTGCACCTATCTCCTGCCACGCCTCCTCCTTCCGCCTCCTGGGGGAGTTATTTGGCAAATGTGCGGCACGCAGACTTTCTAACCTGCCTCCGTCTCCGAAAAAGCAGTCTGACGCATTTATATATTATTCAAGGCGAAGGTCGCTACAGAAAATGTGGGTGGTTTTTGTGGGAGGGAAAACTCTGCCTGACTGCCTGCCTGCTATATATGCGTGGGAAAAATCTGTGTTTTTTTGGGGGGAGAAGAGCTTCGGCTTCAGCTTTAAGTGGGATTTTTATGGCATTCGTTGTAGACACAATTTAATATCGAGGGAGAGAATACAAAAAAAATAAAAAATAAATACTGGTAAGGTGTCTGAACCTGCTGCACACAGACAATAAATAGCCGGGGTCCTTTGCAATAAAAGTTGATATTTTCCTTTCCCGTTTTGTGCTGCCTCCCGCCGTAAATATTTGATATTTAAATTTGGAATTTCGTTGTTGGAGAGAGAGACAAGGCTTTGTCATAAAATTGATTGGTTTCCCTTCTGCAGCAGCTCCTTGTCCATTTTCAGGTTCAAAGCGCATTTTCAGAGCTCTTTCTTCGTTATTTTTTACTTATTTTCTGTTGTTGAGGCTGACGACAGGTGTTGGAACACGGACGAACTGCTCAGTGAAGCGAAGTGGCAGTAAGAAAAAAAAATATAGGTATTTTTAGGTATATGTAAAAAATAAAATAAAAACAACAATTGCTCAATTGAACGAGGTCAGTGGCTGGACGAAAGCAAGAAAATAAAATAATAAAAAACTGATAAAAGGGAAAAGGAAAAGGGAAATGGAAGTGAAGTTAAGTTCAGGCTACTGCTGCTGCCACACTGCAGCTGCTGTTATTAAAAAGTTTTCGCCTAATTGGCAACTTTGTAGACAGACGCCGAAAAAACCGCCAAGAGAAGCATAAAAATTTGACCAACAAAAATTTATAAAGTTAAGAGAAAATGAATAAGGAAGAAGGAGAAATACTCTCAAAAATATGTATAAAAAATATTCTAGAATTTGTAAAAAAATATTCTAGAATTTGTATAAAAAATATTCTAGAATTTGTAAAAAAATTAATACATTTTTAAAAATAAAACAAACTTTATTAAAGCACAAATAAACCTTTTTAAGCTGTATAAAAATACACAAAAACAATTATATTTTAATAAGGAACTTAAAATACCTAAAATTTCATGGTAAAAAAAACCCAACCAATTTATTACAAACTTTCCACCAAAAATCCATAAAAAACCCCCGAAAAAGTCTACAAAAAAGAGTAAATCCAAACCGAAAACCCTCAAAAAAAAACCCATTGAGGATGCAAGTCCTTGGCAAGTTCACTTGGATAATGGCCAAACATAAAGTGAGCTTAAGAACCGTTATGACTGCAACACCACCACCAAAGTGAGCCAGCAAATGTTGCAAGTTGAAGGGATTTTTTTTTTTTTTTTTTTTTGTATCCACAAGTTAAGAGGAGAACGGGACACAATAGCCAACTTGTTCTCTCTTTGATTTTATGGCCAGAAATTGGTAATTTCAGGGCACATCGGATAAAACGAGATGAGGCGAACGATGATAATGACGTTGTCCTTTCCCTGTCGTGCTGCATGGGAATTGGGCGATAAAAAGCATTTTCCCAGCTCAGAAATATCGTTCGATTATTTGGCCATAAGCTAGAGCCAGTCAACGATCGTAGAGGTTATCGTGGGTAATATGTTTTCATAATAACAAGTCGGGATTTTGTTAAACCAAAAAACTATTATAGTAATTTAATATTTAAGGATTAACTTTACACACCCTTCACCTAGTTATAAGGCCCTGAATTCAAGTGTTTTAAATGCATAATTAACGTTTATCCATTTAGCTTTTGTTTATGCGGCAACTAACCTTGTTGTTTTTGGTCGTCATGACAGCCGAAAAACATTAAATTTATTTTTGCATGCCCCCGTCGACACCGACGACAGAAGAGAATCAAAAAAATTACTTTGTGCAAGCTGCAAACTAAACAAATTAAGCAATTTATTTTCATTAACACAAAAATAAAACTAAAGAAACATTAATTTGCTGCCCTCAAGCGTGACCACGCCCCGAAAAAAAAACCAAAGCAAAAAGAACGAGAGAAAAAGTTTTCAAGTTGAAGAAAATTTTAATTGAATTTCGCTCACACACATATGTTGACATGGAAAACCAGCTAACAATTACGAGAGAGAAAAATGTAACATAAATCAAAGTCAAATGTGAAAAACATTGAACAACATGGTACATTAAAACTAAAGCCGAACTAAGATTTATAGGCCCGAAAATGGGGGTGATGTAGCAGTAGGTGTTGTCTCGGATTCAGTCTGGCAGCAACTTGAGGGTGTAGAGAGCGCTTTTAGGAATTATGTCATCGCCAGCAATGAAATCGATTCAATTAAAATGTTTTTTTTTTTTTGCGGGGCTCAGAAGAGGGACGATTGCAATTGGGGATGGGAGAAGCATCGATAAATTAAAAATACTTCACAAAAAGAATACTTGAAATTAAGTAAAGTTAACAGAAAAGCGATAATTAATCGATAGAAGCGATATTTATAAATAAATCGAATCGATAAAATAATAAAAGAAAAAGTTTGTAATCGTTCTATTTTATAGGTTGATTACATAAAAAAAAATACGCTTGAAAATGTTCAAATTAAAAAAACATTGAAGTTTTTACGATAATTAATATCGATTGTTTCGATATACCTTCATTTCGATAACGATTGTTTCTATATTTCTTCATTTTTCAATATATAAAGTAAGGAAATATATCACTTTATAATGAAATATATTGTTTACATACAGTTTAAGATCGTTTAGTAAACTTTTCAATAATTTCGATGTATTGTTATATCGATAATTTGAAAAATTGAAATATTCCCTTAAATTTCAAGACTTATAAATCACGATACAAGTAAATGAATCTGGTGCCTCCGAAATACAATCGATTGTTTCGATATATCTTATTTTTAATATCGATTGTTTCGATATATCTTCATTTCGATATCGATTGTTTCTATATTTCTTAATTTTTTAATATATTAAGTAAGGAAATGGATTACTTTATATTAAAATATGTTTGTATGTGGATTAAGATAGTTTAGTAAAGTTTTCAATAATTTCTATATATTGTTATATCGATAATTTGAAAAATTAAATATTCCCTTAAATTTCAAGACTTTTTCAACTCGTTATAAGTGTTCCCTCTCGATAAGCAAATCTAGTAAATGAATCTGGTTCCTCCGAAATACAATCGATTGCTTCGATACATCTTCATTTCGATATCGGTTGTTTCGATATTTCTTCTTAAAGTAAGGAAATGGATTACTTCATATTGAAATATAATATTTTGTATGCAGTTTAAGATATTTTGGTAAACTTTTTACTAATTCCGATATATTGTTATATCGATAATTTAAAAAAATAAATATTCCCTTAAATTTCAAGACTCTTTCTACTCGATACAAGTGCTCCCTCTCGATAAGCATATCTAGTAAATGAATCTGGTGCCTCCCGAATTACAATAATTTTCAATAAGCTTCACTTGATTGATATTCCACAGCGCACAATTAGACTGCAGTTGCTCGGCTCTCGACATCTCTGACACTTGAAAACGCTCAACGACCGACGACGCTGACGATGATGATGATGATGATGATGACTATAATGATAACGATGATTGCCGTGGTGATGATCGTCATTAGCATCGGGCAACGGACATTATGTCAGTCAGGCAGCTGTCATACAGCCACCAGTCAAAGTTGTCTGTTTCCCCAGCTCAATTGTCCGGGCTCCGAAGGCGAACAATCCCCGAAATTCACTCAAACAAATGAAATAAAATAAAGTAAAATAATGTACATATAAATTACATTTCCAGACTGCAGACTGCACCTCATCCTCATTTTATTTCTTCCCGTTCCCCCAACAATTTTGGCCAATTTCTCTCTCTCTCTTCAAGGCAAATGAAGCGTTAAAAAAAAGAAGAGGAAAAGAAGCGAATAAAAAATAAAAAACACGAAACAAAATTGCAACCCGTTGCGGTTCAGTGGCACAACGGCAGCTGCAATTGCAACTGCAACATACACGTCAGAGTACAACGGAAAATAATACCAGGCCGAGCCTTAAAAATTTCAATTAACTTTCGAGCGAGAAAACAATGCCAACGAAATGCGGAAAATTGTTGGTGAAAATAAGTGATAAATATATTAAATATTTTCGTACATCATAATGGCAACGAAAAGGATTTTAAATGTTAAAAAGAAAAGCCCTTTATGAATAATAAAATATGAATTTAAGTCTCTCCACAATACATGATATAATTATAGACAGAATTTATGGACATATTTATTTTGGCAAAGTTAATTAAATTTACATAGTTTGAATGACATAATCAGGTTGACAAATATTTGAATGCCTTTTTTGTTTTATTTAAAAAGCATATTAAAAATATATTTCAGACAAACAATCAATTAATTTAGATAGAATAAATAAACATTTCAAATAAAATCGACAATGAAAATTTATTGACAAATGCAATTAGATATGATTTTAGTATCTGTGAAATTTGGCAACTTTACGGGCTTTTAAAACCATGTCATTGCATAAACTTTGAGATTTAAGTGGAAGCTGAATTGAAATGTCAGTTAACTCATTGACCTTGCTGCACTTTTAGCCATTTCAAACATTTTAAGCATTTTCGATTTTTATGTTCATAAAGGCCTCGAATCGGACTTCGGGGCTCCAACAACACCTTCCATCGCCCAACTAAACAGAGTACAGTGATCGCTCTCAAGAGTGAACTAAGGATTATTTTTATATTTATAAAATTTAAAGCAAAAACAATTAATAAAAATATCAGAAAATGAGCCTAAACTTAATAAATATTAAATATACATTTAGTTTTTAGTGTTTCCCTTCACTAAGCACTCACTGTACTTTTAAAACAATGCCACACTTTTGTTTTTTTACACATATATCCATATGCTCACTTGTATTTGTACAACTTTTCGTGTGTGTGTGCGATAAATCTAAATGAAATCATAAAATTTGAGACGCGAGACAACGTCGATGTTTTGTGGGTGTGAGATTAACTCAAGCGAAGAAAGAGACAGAGAACGAGCATATATATAAAAATATATATAAATACACTTTGCTGATTTTCTCACTCGACTGTTATTGTTATTATTGTTGTCGATTGTAAACAAATGCTTAATTGTTGAATGCAAATGACGCTGACATTTTTTTCTGTGCTCTTTATTTATTTTTTTTATTTTGTTGTATTTAATTTTTTGTGTGGGCAGACTTTCAAGTGTTTGTGTGATTTTTTTTAGGTTAAATAAATGTGCGTGTGTGTGTGCTCGTTAACAACACAAGTCAATGCATTTTAAATTTGTTTAATGCGCGCCTTTTTTAAGCATTTGCGGTTGTAATTAACGCAACCAACGAGAGTTCACTGTGGAAAGAGATTGGTGGAAAAA
This sequence comes from Drosophila watanabei, assembly GCA_008042575.1. Classification (NCBI taxonomy): domain Eukaryota; kingdom Metazoa; phylum Arthropoda; class Insecta; order Diptera; family Drosophilidae; genus Drosophila; species Drosophila watanabei. The sequence continues at coordinate 331,749 of VNJS01007360.1, forward strand.
AATCAAGCAAAATGTGTAATAAATTAATAGTTAAATTAAGAAATAAATTTGAATTTACACTCAAAACCTTTCCAAAAAGCAAGGAAAACCTTTAACATATTTTACTTTCTATAATTTTTTTGCAACATTATTTGAAACTAATTCAATTATTAAGAGAGAAAGAGCTAATATTTCCAAATTTAAAATAACATAAACCGTATTTTTCACATTTCCCACTCTCAAATTCTTCTCTCTTTCTTCTCCTCTCTTACTACTTCCATATATTTTAATGAGATTTCCCGCTGTCAGCTCCACTGTATCGGCACAAAGAGCAAGCTAATCGATGTGATAAAGTAAATACTCAATATGAGATGACGGACAGGACAGAACTCGGGGACTTGTGTTGAGATGTCTCATGTTTGGATGATCCCACCTTTCCCCCCAGCGTGGTTACCTGTTGCCCCTAATCCTCTCTTCTCCGACATTGGTTGACATTTGGTTTTCGCTGTTTATGGCGGCAGAAAAACCCAAGGCAAGTTCAACAACATTTCAATGTCGGTCGCTGGGTCTACTGTCTTGTGTCTTCTGTGTCTCCCCATGTTTCATCTGCTCTTGGAGACCCTCTCTTTCAATCATTCTCAATGTCTGTCAGGACATGTCTTCGTCTTGGTCTGTCCAAGGACGGCGCCGACATTATCCTGTGCCTTAACTTAACGACGGGAAATGCGGGAAAGTCACCTAAGCACACACACAGAGAGAGAGAGAGAGAAGGAGAGCGAAAGAGACATAACCGCAATAAGTTGATGAGAAAATTGAAATTAAATTTTCCCCCACAAAATGCCATTCCAAAATTGGCTACCGAAAAACAGGACCTCTAAGCCGATGGGTCAATGAACTGTATTTAGGGATCAGAGGCAAGACACAAAATGTGGTTAAAGTTGTAATAGGTGGGTTTTGTAAGTTATTTAAGTTAACTAACCAAGTTAGGTGAAGAAATGTGAATAAGAAAGCATAAATTAGATATAGTAAAAGTATTATAAGAACATATTTAGGCTTTATATTTATTGGAACAATTAATTAATTGAATTAAGAGACTTAACTTGAAGAGTAAAAATGGAATAACCATCTTGAAAAAATACCTATACATTTTATAATTTAAAATATCCCTTTTTCTTAATTTTGAAAACTAACTAAGTTTGGTAAAGAAATGTTAATAATAAAGCCTGATATAATATAGTAAAAATATTATAAGAACATATTTAGGCTCTATATTTATGGGAACACTTAATTTTTTGAATTAAGACTTGACTTGAGGAGTTAAAAATGTTGAAATAATATTTATATAATTTATGGTATAAAATATTCAAAAAATCCCCTTTTATCTCTCTTAAAAATCCACAAAATGCTCCTATAAATTTTCCCTTTGCTGTATGCCACAATCTTTGCTTATTAGAAATATGTTTTTGTCACTGCCTCGAAGGCATTTAATTAAGCTTAGCAACCGACAACCACCACGGTGGGGCCAAGAAACTTGGGCGAGAAATACTTATATACATACATACATATATACAAATGCAATGCAAACATAATTATTCATTTTCATTGCGCACTTTGGGAGGCACTTGAGCAAATTTTGTGCAATTTGCACCACGCAAAAGTGCAGAAATTGAAATAAATGGTTGATAAGGCAAAGGGGTTGAGCAGACAGAGACAGAGAGTGAAGTTGTGCACTGCAGCGGTGTCTGCAACATGTTGCCATGACAATGACTGTCGACGTTTGGCGCCGTCTGGCGAAAACACACAGACACACTCAGATCTATATAGTACTATATAGTATAAGTACACACGCGGGGACAGACATACCACAATGCATATCAAATTCTTAAATGACAACAGCAACATCTCCGCCTCCGGCAGCAAAGGCATCAGTGGATTGCACTGAGAGAAAACTGAATAGGATTCTGATAAATTTCAGGTGGAAAGGTGGGGAAGTATAACCAGAGGAACGAGACGACAAGATAGATCGATAATAATTATCTAGGATTTAATATCATATCAAAATTATTGTAAACTGTGATATTTTGAAATTTTAAATATCGAAATTTATCGAATTTAATGTTAAGATATCGATCGAAAATATTCTATAATATATTTATATTTTTACGCCAGAGGAATGGTACGATAAGATAGATCGATAATTATTATATAAGATTTAATATCATATCAAAATTATCATAAACTTTGGTATTCACAAATTTTAAAAATCGAAATTGATCGAGTTTTACGATAAAATATCGATTGAAAATATCGAAAAATATTTTATAATAGATTTATATTTTTTACGCCTAATTATCGATATTATTGAGCCGATATGTCAAGCTGAATATCGTTTTGGCACTGTAACAATATCGAAAGAGATATTGATTTATGCGTTAAATATCGATACAGTATCGATATGTGTATCTTTCTGCCTTTCTTATTTCAAAGTCACATTTTTCTTTAGAAATAATTTCAAAAACCATTAAATCTTATTCCATAATCACATTTTACCATAGAAATTGTTTCAAAAACTAGTAAATCTTGACCCTTGACATACAGCAAACATTCCTTTCCCTTTACGATATTTTCTTCTACAAAATGTACCCAATCTCTCCCTGCAAGCATCCACATCAACGTGTGACAAAGCTTGGGGGGGGTTAAAAGCGGGAAATGTGGCGGGAAGGCAGACCCGAAAGACAGTTACAATAAATGTCATGTTTAAGGCAGTCAAGCGACGTACATCAGTCCTTCGAGAGAAGAAGGGACTGACTGGATGGAACTGCCAGCCAGGCGCAGTAGAAACAGCATCAGCAGCAGCAGCAGCAGCATCAGGCAAACTCCATCAGCAACATCCGCGCACAATGGCAACAACTTTGGCAAACATGGCCCGAAGCAATGCCACCACTCGTACCTGAGTGGGCGTAGACAAGTCTGAGACGTTGAGAACTTGTGCATAAATTTACTGGCTTTAATAAAAAAATTAAATCCGCGTGGAATTTGTACCGAGTTTATGTAGAGTGTTTGTTGTAGCATATGCCACACTTTTTTTTTACATTTTTATTGTGGCTCCTTTGAGCTGCATATAAATTTTTGGGCCTGTCCAGTGGCGCCCCATCAACTGAATTTTTTGAGTCGGAATTTTCAGCTAAAAAAAATATGCTGACACTTGCAAAGAACGAACGGAAAACTCTTTTTGGGGGCAGAGAATGTGCAGCCATCAATCTGTGGAAGTGTCGCCACTTCAGAGTACAAACAAAAAATAAAGTGTGTAAAGAAAATTACGGAAATGAAACTTTGAATACTCTTTGCTAAATATTTTGTAGAGAGTGGAAATTCATTTAATAAAATTCTGTTTAATTTATAATACATTTTTTCTCATAAAGAAATGTCTTTATACTTTTTTTCAATCGAAAAACTATTTCCCAAAGAGTGTCAACAAAAGCGGAAATCAAAAGCAATGAGAGTGCCAGTCATTTCTCTACTTCTACTTTTTGACTTTGACAACAAACTCGGGGAAAAAGGAAACTGCCCTGCGATATGTAATGTCAGTTAAAAAAAATTCGAAGAAAAATATTATCTCAAAGAGCCAGCGGAACATTTATTTATTTCTATTCAAATTTGAAATTTCAGACTGCGATTGCAGACACAGAATACACACCAACATGTGGCGTTTTGCTCATCAATCATTTATATAAAAAACTTATTTTCTTGCTTAAAGTTTGCTCGGCAAAAGAATTCGCTTTGCCCGAAAGACAAAGATTGATTGGCATATAAAAAAACATAAAAAACACCAACCGAAACTCAATAAAACAGAGCAGATTTCAACTGAATCATCGGACACACCCCTTTTGGATATAATAATAAAAACGCAAAAGGATTAAGGAAGAGATGAAACAATTAGCAGATGTGCAAACTGAGTTCGAATTCTGTTAATTATAATTATGATGCTCGTCTCGTTGCCTTCTTTTTTTAAGCGTTTATTTTTTGACACAAATCCCTTGACGGTCGAAATGTCGACAGCTGATTGGAAGACAAGAAGAGGGGGCAAGGGATTAACCCTCTCGAGTCTATGATATGCTGATTAAAAAATCAACCAACCCTTTCGGGACTCATTGCTCAAAATTGCTTGATGATTAACAAGTTGACTTGTGTTAATTATGACAAACGAACCCAACCGGTTTTTTTTTTGTTTTGCTTTGGGCTTAAGGATATCCCAACCGAAAACTTGGCAAACTTTCCTTTCTAGTTTCCTGCAGTTGTTTCTCCAGTTCTTTAAGCCAAACAAATCCTAGACAGAAAAAGAATTTAATACGCCAACGCGTTGCCTTGGTTTTTGGGTTTGAGGTTTCTGGTTCGGGATTCTGGGGTTGCATGGCATTTTGAATGGCATTAAATATTTATAAATTCAATACGAAAATGCAATTCGGAATGCATGCCAAAAAAGGGAGCAGTGAATGCTGGCTAACAACAACAACAGCAAACAGATTGAATTGTAAAGTTTTTAAAAGCAATTCGCTTGCCAGACAATGCTTTCTCACTCACACTCTCTCTGGGGGAGCAGCTGCAGCTACAGATAGAGCCACAGATACAGATACAGATACAGCTACAATTTTGGCCACACGCAAAACATATTCAAAGTCCTGGGAGACAGGTGAAAGGGACGGATCCCTCTCCCTTTCCGTCTGCTACTACTTATGAAATATTCAGAGGCGCACTCCAAGGATTTCTCTCGGATGCGAGTGCGTTATGATTTCATGAGTTCTGTTGCTGCTGACCAACCACAAAACGGAGAGAAGTTCGCCTTGGAGGCTCGCTAATTGCCACTTGAAAACAATCCCCTCCGAATAGACGGGTTCAGAGTCTGGGGTTTTACACTCGGTTCAATACACCCGCCGTAGCCACAACCACAGCCTCAACCTCAACCGCAAACCCAATCATATCAATCGAAGCCACATTAACAAAGGAGCCTATATATAATCCATAGCAATTGTGGAGTTTGAAGGGCTTAAGTGTAGGCATCCTTCATCCTTCAAAATGCACAGAAAATAATGTATTGTGTTTCTAGGAATTTTAAAGAATTATTTAAGGTATATAAAACCACTAAAAAAATAATTTATATAAATACTTCATGATATTTTTTGTAATTTGTTTGTTTATTTGCTGTTTATTTATAAGTTCTTCTCAGTTTTCAATGAAAATCAACTTACCCCTCTCTCATGCTCACAACACCCACGCCCCTGGAATTGCCTGCGTTGGCATTACACCAAGTGTAAACAGAAATCCAAAACAATTCCAAAGGGGATATAAAAAGTTAAAGAGAAAATAAGAGAGAGTGAGAGAGAGGGAAGAGCGATTGAATGAGAGGCGGCAAGATTGAAAGATAAGCAGGCAGACCCAAAGACTTTTTCCTCTTGATTGGCTTCCAATGCACTCATTGCACCGAAAGAAATTAATGAGCTAGTTGGTATTTAAACAGATTAAATAAATTAAAAAATTTAATTAAATTGAAATCTGTTTTGAAATTATTATTCTGAGAAGTTAACAAGGATTAATTTTATTTTTTATTGAAGAAAATTTAGCTAAAATTCCAATTGCACGGAAAGAAATTAAAGAGCTAGTTGGTATTTAAACAGATTAAATTTAAATTTAATTTTATTCATTTCAAATCTGTTTTAAAATTATTATTCTAGGAAGTTAACAAGGATTAATTTAATTTTTTACTAAAGAAAATTTAGCTAAAGTTCCTATAATTATATGTGCATTGTTAAGCTCTTTAAATGTCATATAGACCTTCCATTTTCCCAACTCTTATTTTCCCCACTTCTCAGCTTATTTTCCTAGCTCTCATGTGACTGAAAAAAAAGAAACAGCTTAGACAATGAATATTTTGTATTTTTCTTGGCTGCATTTTTAGATCGGTTCTTCCCGAGAATTCTAGCTCAGCCAGCCTCCGCAGACCAGCTGGAAATTATCTAATCCAGTAAACAACAACAACCCCTTCCCATCACCCTTCCCGGCAAGCCAAAAGGCATAATATCCAATTGCAAGTTTGCCAAGTCAGGCAGATTTTTTTTTTTTTTTTGTGTTTGTGTTTGTGTTTGTGTTTCCTTCCAAGAAAGCAAAGTCAGGCACAAACTTTGCGGTTTCTCAATGAGTGAATACTAATAAGCGGAGTAGTACTGAATGAACATATATATATATGTATACATATTCACAGATATTTATTCATGGACATAACTCACCTTGACTTGATAAGAATTCAAACGAGTCTTTGGCAGCAAATTGAACGACGTAAAGTCCAGGCGACGTGAAAAGATCCCATTGCAGCCAGATGTGGAGCTAAAAGAGAGAAATAGAGACAGACACAAGAAATATATATATAAGTATATTTGTATATATCATAGGAAAAGATAGATAAGCTCAATATAAATACGAATGCAAATTCCTTCTCTCTCTGTAAATAAAAATGTAAATTCGATGACAGCTTGGAAATTGCATATGACAAGCGAACGGAAATTCCTCGAGCTCGAATTCAAGCCGGATGGCTTTGGTGATAAGGATTTTCCACTCTAAAATATATATAAATTGGCTCTAAGCCACGTAACATTCGCCACAAGGAGCTCTCTGACTAATCGAATATTTAAACACGAGAGAAATATGCATGTTATTTTTACGTGACTTTTGAGTTTTATTTCGATAACAAAAACAGGGAACACTCTTATAAAGAGGCAAGGTCTTTCCTTTTATTTAATATAAATATTTTATTTCTATTAAATTTAATATATCTTTATAGAAATTGGGTTTGAAAAGTAATTTAAATAAATTTAAATTCGCTTACACCTCAAAAACGTTGAGAATCCTATATTTTCGGGTATAATTCCCAATAAGTTCTAGTTTTAGCTAGTTGGAAATTTGTAAGAAAACCATAGAAAGCAAAAATTTTATTAAATTTTTATATATTTAAAATATTTTCAATGATGTTAACTGTCTTTATATTTAAAAACACTATAGTTAAAGCTATAATTCCCAAGAGGTTATCGTTTTCTCTGTTTAGAATTTGTAAGAAAACCATAGAAAGCTCAAATTTGGTAAATTATTTATATTTTTTAAATTTTTGCATGATATTCAATCTCTCCTATATTCCCTTATAACATATTGTTTACTTTTTTGAATTTTCACCCACAATCTCTCTGACGTCATTTCCCACACATAAAGTTAAACGAAATTTGTTTAAATGCCTTAAGAGCTTAAAAACGAAAGCCAACGCATAAAATTATAAAATTAAAACAAATAAAATTTAATTTAATTCCGTCAAGCTGAGTTGCTTTTGTTGTTATTGTTTTTATTTTTCGGCACGGGGTGCTGGGAATTTTTTTTTTATATTCTTTGTTGCTGCTGCCATAAGCTTGTTACTGCCTACAGTCAAAGCAAATAAAGTTATCAACAATGCTCAATATAAAAGAGAAAAAAAATCAACAACAACAACAACAGCAACAAAAAATGTAAGAAAACGAAAGCAAAAGCAAACAGAAAATGTGCAAAAACGGCAATAAGTAAAAGAGAGTGAGAGCAGAAACGTCAAGAGACAAAACAGTCGAATTTATTTGTTGTCTCGGTCTCAGCTGACCTTGACATTGAATAGATTTAGCTTTGTGTTTCTTCTCTCTTCTCTTCTCTTTTTTTTTTGTGCTCAGCTTTTATTAGCATTTATTTTAATTTTAATTTTATTTCCAAAGCGCTCTCCGTGGCTCTTATCAACTCGGCAGGGGGGAGTGAGTGAGTGGGCGGAATGCCATTAGCTCATGTGTGGAATTTCAACTTATCTGCTTGAGTTTTGTATTAAAGAAAAACAAGAAAAACCTTATCTGGACTTGAACTCACTTTTTTTTGTTTTGTGTCATTAGAAATGCTATAACAATACGTTGTTTATTTACACCTTGGCTTCGATTATATAACGTAAACAAAGCAGACTGAATGTCGCGTCATTCCGTTCCCTTGTTTTATATATATTCCAAAAATTAGTCATCGGTTTTTGCTAATCACCAAAGCGGCGCGAAATTTGTAATTTATTTTTTTAAGCAGCAATTACAGGCGGCAGCGGTAAGGAAATTCAATTTTGAAAGGTTAATTAACGAACGTACATTCCACCCACAATATGGCCCCTCGTAACCTCCATCCCCCATCAGTAATAATTTCGAGATTCTGCTAATTTGGGCAATATATGAATTTTAATTTTAATTTCATATTGCCAAGCAAGCAGCAGCTGGCCGAGCTCTTTATTGTTTGCTTATTGATCGGATCTCGCACTCCAGATCGAGATGTGCACGGCTAATGAATTTTAATGGCTCGAATGCCTATTATTTTGGCCCGAACACGTGCGGGGCCTCTTTCTCGGACCTTCTTTTCGATATAGTAGAACGAATGCGATCTCGATTTTAACGATCGCAAAGTACACTACCCTTCCTCTTATGGGGTTCACAATGTGATACAATAAAGTCAGTCCTCGGATATGGGTTTGTTTATGAACAGAAATATTGGACATTGAATTTATGGAGCACTGAGTAATTATGAATTATTATCACATCTTAGACACTCGCATTTAATGGATTTTTAATTGTGGAAATTGGTGAATGGGGTTTTTAGTGGGTCTGAGGGTCAAGAAGTTAATCGATTAAGTTATGAAAATAATCGGGTTTGTATATCGATTGTTATTTTTACTATTGTCAATATCATAATTATTCGATAAAATTTATTTGTAAATAATACAATATTTTTACCATTTATCGAAATTATGAAAATATATTATCGAAATTATTAAAATATATTATTGAAATGATTAAAATATATTATCAAAACTATAAAAATATATTATCGAAATTATTAAAATATGTTATCGAAATTATTAAAATATATTATCGAAATTATTAAAATATATTATCGAAATAATTAAAATATATTTTCGAAATTATTAAAATATATTTTCGGAATTATTAAATTATATTATCGAAATTATTAAAATAAATTATCGAAATTATTAAAATATGTTATCGAAATTATTAAAATATATTATCGAAATTATTAAAATATATTATCGAAATAATTAAAATATATTTTCGGAATTATTAAATTATATTATCGAAATTATTAAAATAAATTATCGAAATTATTAAAATAAAAATATATCGATTTTTCCCGATTAATTGTATTCTCGATTTTAATATTAAAATATCGTGTCATCAAAATTAATAACTCTAACAATTATTCTAAATTTGTAATCTCACTATCAATTTTAAAATATCGTTTTTTTTTTTACTGAATTTTTTTTTTTTTCAAAATTAACAACCCTTCTTAAAAGGGTTTAAAATTATTAAATTTGTCATTATAAACAAAATTTGTGTATTTAACCATACAATCATTTCAAGATCTCCTCACTGACTCATAACTCGGATCCGCCTCCTGTCATCTCCATCTATATAGCGTATATATATTGCCTGTCTGTCATAGAAACAATCGATACTCATTGGTTTAGTGGGCTGTGCCCGGCTCTTCCTGTCTGGACTTTTTGTTGGTTTCAATTTGGACTTGAATGGAGTTCAACTGGATATGTCCAAAAACCCAAACCGAAACTGAAGCCAAAGAATCAGAAAACTCAGTCCGAATCCAAGTCCGTTGAATGCTGTAATTTATAGGCGGCGTCGCTTCCGTCCGACGGCTGTCAAATTGAATGGGCCGAGTTGAGTTGAGTAGAGTTGAGCACCCAAGACAAAGGCGTTTCGAATTAGAATACCAAACATTATCACATGTTCCGAGCAGCTGACTCTGACCTTGAAATGGTCGAAAAAAAAAATAAAGAAAACAACACAAGCGTTCAAGTGTTGTGGAATTAGCTTTTTGGTAGCTGAATCTTTGGGGTTCTTCATTGAGTATATATTTTTCTAACAGGAGAAAATATAAGATATATTCAAGAACTCTCCAGCTTAACTTGTGATTAAATAATATTAGAATGAGATCAAGTAATAATCATATTCTGATTTTGAATATGATCGATTTGGGGGAGGCCTTCGTCCATCTGTCAGTCGAGAGATGAAATGTCGGGGACGAAGGCTAAAGTCGTGCTGCTGCTGTGTTGACCTGCGAGTAGGATGTTGCTTCCTGGCAATCTTTGAAATATGCACGGCGATCCTTGGCTTCATGGTGGGCGAAGGTAAGCGGAGGTAAGCTCTGCTTTTAATTTCTTTTATGCAGATTAGGAAAACCGTATATTTTCCATCTACAGAAGGTCGTCTGTTTCTGATAGGTCGATCTGCATATTTGCTGCATTTCATTGGCTCGATTTTCCTGCTGATGAGCAGCTTCTTGGTATGTGATTCGTGATTTTGTGGCCACTTTCTGATCCAATTGCATATCCTGCAGCAGATCGAGCTGCTGGTGATCATCTATCTGGGAACGAATTTGTTTCACCTGATCTTCTGCACCGCCTTTCTTATAGACTTTGCCTCGAGTTGCGTTTTTTGCCTGTATGAAAGCATCCCTTCCCTTGTGACATTAGGTGAGTTTGTTTTAATAATTGTAAATAATTTAATTTTTAACTGAATGGAAAGTTTTCAGCTTCTACTTTTGGATGGTGGCCTTTGCCTACTTGCGACGCCTTCAATGGGAGCACAATCTCGAAAATGACGACTAAGGATTATAGTTTATTCTATATCTTTTAGACTAGATTGTATTTACTCTATTTTCTATTTGATTTTGGCCTTAATTTCACACTAATTTGTATATATAAAGACAACAACAATCGAAAATTGCAGACAAAAGAGCAAAGTTCCGCAAATTGTTTGTCCAAAGAAAAAAATATTTTGTATTCGCCTGGAGGAAAATCAAATGAATTGCAGCCAATCAGAACGGAAGAGGGGAAATGGGGGAAAACTAAACTATTTTACTTCTTGGAACCCAATCACTTCATTCCCTGGCAATTTTCAATCACGTGCTAAGTGCTGCCAGACGGAAAAAGAGTCGATTTGTCTGCCACGTTAGCATGCAACGAGTGCGAGGGGAAAAACTGGAGCTGATTTGTGTGCTGCATAATTTTCCGTGCCACAAAAATGGTGGGGCAACGGCAACCATCAAGTGGCAAACTCTTTGCCCTATCACGTACAAATTAAAAATGTGAAATGTTTCTCCGGTCTCTTCTCTGTGCTGTTGTGTGGCAATCGCACAAGCAAAAAGCAAATACAACAGCAATGAGCTGTTGTCTCACTTTAAGTTCGATATTGTGGATCCCCTTTTCAGATCCCCTTTCGCCGCCTCTGTAGAAGGCCCCCCCTCTGCTTTGCTCGCCATCCATCGGTTTATGTAAATTCATTTGCGGTGACTTTGCTTTGGCGCCCAATTAGTTTAATTTATGCAAATACAGTGCGGGCCAGTGACAGTGCGAGACGGAGGTGTAAGGCGTTATAAATAAGAAAAAAAAATCGATAACTAGGTTCATTAGTAATCGATTAAAAAATATTTTAGCGATAACTAGTTCACTCATAATCGATAAATAAAATATAATATCAATAATTTGTTCACTCATAATCGATAAATAAAATATAATGTCGACAATTAGTTTACTCATAATCGATAAATTAAATATTTTATCGAAACATATTTTATTAAAAATGTTTTATCATCAATAAATTATAATATCGATTGTGTAATAAATCGGTAGTGGCATCAAAATGTTTTCAAGTCGATAGATCATATAAACATTGCAATAATATCGATAAGTAATCAATTTATCCGATTAATTTATCGATAAAAATAATCAAATTATTGTGTAAAATTAAGCTTTGCTTTTTACCATCAAGTAAGACTATCTGAAATTTGAGATCATAAAAGATTTGATAAATCGATAACTTTAGTAGTTATTTATCACATTTACTAATAACTTTTTCTCCAAAATTTAGTTTTTAGATTTTTTTCTCCTAACTGTTTATAATTTAAGTTCAAAACTGCCTTTATACTCATGTTTCCCACTGTTTTATCTATGTTATTCATACTTCGAGGCTGCTAAAATTAGATTTGTCTCCAAGCAGCTGTCCAATCATTATGATTTTCGATGTTTGTCGATATTTCTTCGGTCAAACGTTGATCATCTGCTCTACTCCAATCTCTGATCTTTGATCTGATCTCATTTCTGTTGGATAACTCATCTGCATTTGAATGCAAATTAGACCTCAACGTTAAGGCAGTTTCTTCTTCCGATAGTTTTGGCCTTCAAGTAAATGGCATAATACTGCGAATTGCGAATCGCAATTAATCGGCGAATAAAAGAAGTTCTGGGCGCCGCCGCCACTTGTCGAATTTGTTTATTATTTTCGATTTTATTTCCCATTACCTGCCCGAGCGATTCCCCAGGCTCGCTTCCAACTGTCATAGAGATTTGTATTTTCGATAATTTGATTGCGATAGCTGTTATTTCGGGGGCCACACCTTTCTCAATAAATTAGACGCTGCCCAAAATGCGCAAAATAAATGCAAAAAATAATAATAATAATAATAATGCCAAAAGTAAATAGACGAGGCGACCGTACACAGTTTTCGTGCAATAGTCTCGTCTCACGTTTTTCCCATAAACAAAACTGGCTTCGGCTTTTGGTGGTGGTGTGCCCCCAACACCTGAAATTCAATTTTAAATATATATGAAAAAATAAATAAATTTGGATACATTTCTTGGTTTGGCATTGCGCTTCTGGTTATTGATCAAGTCTGGCAATCCCACACCGCCCTTCTATGCGGTCACGCCCCTTCATTTGTTTTGGCCTATCATTTGATTGAATTTTTCTCAAAGCGAAAAAGGAAAAACCATAAAGGAAAAATTGCAGTAGGCCAAAAAAAAAACAAAGACAAAGACGAGATAAATCAATGCAAATAGGAGAGTGAGTGGTCATGGAAAATAAAGGCAACACTTGAAATGGCAAAGTTGGCACCGCAAGCGACGAGCTTGGATCTCAACTCCAAATCAAATCGAATCAAAAAATATTAGACTTTCATTTCTCTGTTTGTCAAATTTTCTCCTTGGGTGCGGTTTATCTTTAATAATTTTCCCAGGCTATAAAATACCAATGCACGCACCCAAAAAAATATACAAGTAATAAATAAATTAAAAACATTTAAATTGAATTTTCCTTTTTGGTGTTTAGGGAGCGAGGAGAGGAGGTAAACCATTTCCATGTTGCAGACATAAACAAATTACAAAATATATATGAAATGCGATAGCTGTTATATGCAATCTTGTCTGCAATGGAAATTAGGTACAGTAAATCCTTGAAAACAGAACCACAATAAATACAAAGAGAGCTTAGAAATTATTATACAACTTCAGATAATATTTCATGTTTAGAAAACCATACATATATAAAAGAAAAAACATTTTTTTCCCTATAAATAACTTTTCTGTTATTATTTATATAAAATACTACAAGATGGCAACTTAATTTCTCCTCTAGCGACTTCCTACTGTACTGCAATCTGATCTCAACCCGAAAAAAAAGAGTACAAATCGTAAAAAACTGACCGCATCGAGATGCAAGATCAGCGGCGAGTGCAAATTGATTAATGGATGCTAAATATTTAAAACATTTTCCAGGCTGTGTTAGTTGTTTTTGTTACTATTGCTGCTGTGTAAAGCGAAACCATGAAAAGTTGGCTGGCTGCTGTTATTAATTGTTGTAGTTTATGCCTTAAAACGGCAACCAGTTTAGCTGAATGACTATCGCATCTGTTCGATCTTAGTAAACGATCTCAAATTGCTGTGGCAAAATGGAAACGAACGAACTTTTAGCTTCAGTTAATTGCGCAAATTTAGCCAAGAGGCTCTCTGATTTAATCCCATGGAAAATAGCAAATGTTAATCATGTGGCTTGTGGGTTGTGTCTCTCTCTGTCTCTGCCACAAAAAGACAAACAGAGAAACAGACAGACTTTGCTAACTCGTACAAACAAAACTCATTTCTTGCCACACATTCGCCGCCTTTGTTCCAAGTACGAAGCGGGCAAATTAATTAATTAATAAAAAATACAAAAGGCGGGAGAAAAAGTAATGGAGAAAAACTGAAACAACAAATCGAAATAAGCATAAACAATGCTGAGCTAATTAAAGCAGCAGCAGCAACAACAAATGCCAAGCCAGTCCCGACCCACATCTAAATAAATGTTGAAAAATTAATAGAAAAAGGGGTATGTTTAATCAGAGAAAGAGTTTGTAACTAAGGATTATTAATAATAAATTATTGGGTTAAAATAAATAGATATAAAAAAATTATAGAATATATAGATAGAAATTTAATAGGGAGAAAAAAAATTAATAGTGTAAAACTCTCTTATTTCTTATTTTCACGTCTTTCTCGTACTCGTGCTCGTTTATTAGTGATCGTACTCTTCCCGATCGTATCTGGTCGATTACAATATATCGTATCTTATGATAGTTCCGAGTGTTACCTTATCTAATTTATATTATATTTAAACTATTTACAATAGAAAGAAATATATAGAAAAAAAATTCCACAATTTTAAAGGCTTTTAAATTTTTATTAGCAACTTTAGCAGTTAGATTCTTCTTTAAGCTTCATTCACGAGAGTTTTCTTTTAATTTTGTAATATACAGAAAACTATATAATATATAAAATATATCCTTATATTTTCATTATAAATCTGGTCACAAATTGAGTCTATAATCATTAACACCCTCTCTAAGTTCACCCACTTATTACAAAATAAAAACTGTTGCACTTGAAGCGCAACGTGAAAACATAAATCATGGCAAATAAAAAATAAAAAAAAGTCATTTTCCAAATCGAAATCCGCGCTCGAAAAGGCCAACTTGGTTGAGGGGGCAAAAGGCGGTGAGTGAGGGGCAGACAAGCCACGCATGAACTCGAACTGAACCTGACCTGAACTTTAAGCCCAGTAGCAATTGTCGGAGGAGGAGGTGGAGGAGGAGGAGGAGAAGGAGGAGGAGGGCGTGTGCCCCGGGCCGACAGTTGCAAATAGCGAAGGGAAATCATCAGAGTGCACAGAGAATAATTCAGGAATTTATTATGAAGGATGCGAGGGATTGAAGAAAAAAAATTTTATTTAGAGTTACAAAAAATATGGTAAGATAAAAAAGATTTTAAATCAATAGAAAAGAATATAATAAATACAAACGGGAAAACAATCGTTCATGAATAATTTTAAGGCTCTTAAAAAAATTCAAATGAACAAATTTTTTGCTCCTCTTACCTAACAGAATTTTAACTACAAAAGTGTATAGATTCCCATACAACTTTAATTTAATATTTATGGAAATTTAAGTAAAAAATATTACTTCCAGTGTCCTTAAACTTAGAGTCAAATCAGGTTGATGAGCAATTGGACACATTCGCTAAAAGTAAACTAGTTCTCGAGCCTCTAAGGAGCAGCCGGAGCAGGCCAACATTCTGGGTGCGGTCTCCTTTCCGACACGAACTCAAACTTTAAGCCAAGTTAAGAGTGCAAGGGAAAGGCTTTAATGCTTTTCTACGTAGAGTAGAGAGTGCAAGAAACCCATAAATTAGCCAAGAGTGCGCCTGCCTTTGCCTTATCCGTGTGGTGCTCCATCTGGGTTTGTGGTCAAATAAATAGAAAATTAGCCAGACATTGGCCAGCCAAGCAGCACAAGAAACGTACAAATAATGAGCTGGATGTTGCTGCAGCATAAAGAGAGCAATAACAGGGCAAAATAACACACAAGCAACAACAATAACAACAAAAACATCGCACATTAGTTGCCATAAACTGAAGCATACATACATATAGACCAACATATAGCTCTTCCACCAACCAAAACTGAAACTGAAACTGAAGCTGAAGCTACAGAGGCAACAGCTCATTGCCGCTAATTAATTGCGAGCGGTCAGGCGGGGCCCCACAAAGAGGTGAAAGAGGGGGGAAGAGGGGAGGTGTATATCTGTAGGTTTGATAGGGGATCCCTATAAATTCACCAACGTCAGCAGCTGGCGGCGGCCAAGAAATTTAAGGCTCCTTCTCAGCTGGAATAAAGGGAAATCAAGACAAATTGAAGAAAGGAAAATTCATCTTAACGATTTGTTTGCATTCTTTGGCTTTAAATAGAAAACTGTAATGAAGAGAGACATTTATATTAAGAAAATGTATTAAATAAAGATTTATTTAAGTGAATTTAATGAATATTTATAAATAAGAATATATTTAGCACTGTTAGAATTTTTTAAAAATATTTTTTAAGACTTTAAAAACTATATAAAATAAATAGTATTTTAGGTGCTTTAATATTTTAGCTATAGAATTTAAATAAAATATTTAAACAATGTTACAAAATGTCCTAAATATATTTTTTATCACTAATATTTTTTACCCTTTTAATATCTATCTTAAATTTTACCTAAACTCCAACTAATTATGATTAAAATATCTTTTAAGCCTTAAAAATAAACATAGAATATAGTATTTCATATTCTCTAATTTTTTTAGCTAAAGGATTTGAATAAAATATAAAAAACATTGTTACAAAATACTCCACATATTTTTTAACCCCTTCAATATCTATCTTAAATCTTACCTATTCTATAACTCGTATTTTTTTATATTTTAAACCCTAAAATATGCTTTATATACTTCATATGCTTCAATATTTTAGCTATATTATTTAAATTAAATATCAAAACAATGTTACAAAATACTCTACATATTTTTAGCCCCTCCAATATCTATCTTAAATCTTACCTAATCTTTAACTCGTATGATTAAAACCTCGTCAGGCTTAGGCTCGCCCCATGACTCACGCAACACTCAATAACTTGGAAATATTTTTGACGCTTGCGTGTTAATCGCAAACAAATTAAAACTAAAACACACACTCTTACTAACAAAAAAAAAATTAAAATCCATATGAAAAAGAGGAGGGGACATACACTCCGGCGTTGCTGTTAATGAAAATGCCACAAAATTCCCATAATGCATTTCGAGGCTGTGTCTAGGAGACAAACTACGACTTCACGCTGTGCTGGTCGTCTAGAAAAAACAAAACAAAAAATACTACAAAAAACCACAGAGCAATAACAAAAAACTAGAAAAAAAAAAAAAAAACAGAGCTGTGAAAAGTCTCATTACTTTGGACAAATATGCAGTGTTAGTTGGCAAAATGTGCAAAGTTGCCAAGTTTTTGCACAGCAACTAGACCGCAGCAGTTCGCGTGTTGCGGTGGCAAGTTCATAGACAGAGGCTCTAGGCTACAGATACTATACACTATACACTATATATATATGGAGCAGGCCAGGCGGCAACTGTGACTTGATCCCTTTTCACTTCACATGCCACACGCACAGTTTTTGCAATTAAAATGGATTTTGTAGCTCTCTTGTAACACACATGTGGCGGGACACATTTTTTTTCCAGAGGCGTCAAATTAATTGCCACAACTTTTGCCAGAAACTAACATTTTATTTCATTTCGTATTCAAATTATTCAATAGAAGAAAAATACACAGAAAAAAAGTTGAGAAGATGGGGAGATCGATGGGGAACATGTGTAAGCCAGGCCCAGACATGGACACATTTGAATATTATTTCTGCTTTAATTAATGGCAGCCTTTCTCAGCTTTTCTGGTGGGTAAAACACATTTAATTACATTTAACCCAAGAACCTAACGACATGTGTGAAAGGAGAACATTTACATGGAAATTTGTGTACAAAAGGAAACAAGAAACTTAAACAATCAATATTTGGGGAATCTACTAAAGTTCTTAAATTGTATAAAAATTTCTACCTATACTTACAGCTTAAACTAAATTTAAAACCCTCAAAATCTATACAATACTTTGCTGAAATCTCTTTAAAAAGATACTATTTGCCTTTCGCAGAATATGTGTTCAATAAATATTTGACAAACTCAAACAAAGTTAAAGAATAAACATTAGGAATAACTCGACGACTCCCATGCGTAAGACAGGTGAGAAGATCATCTCTGGGCAAATATCGGCCAGAAGAAGGTCTTACTTCAAGCACAGCCTCCAGAATAGTATATAGTATCTTTAAGATACATTTCTGTATCTGCGTCTCTCTGTGCTTCGCTCATGACAAATTGAGCTGTCAGCGGCGGCTCTTTTTGAGCTGCGCAAACTTCCTCTATAAATCAATGTATTTTTTTGGTGCTTTGGTGCCTTGGACCAACCCATTCGACCAACAAGTGCAAATAGCTGAGAAATATTCAAAAATAATTGGAAACATGTCCGACGACGACGACTGACTGAGCCCAAAAAGAAATCTCATCGCTATAGCGCTCACATTAATTCTAATTGGCAATATTTTTTCAGCGCTCTGTTGATTTTTGTTTCATTTGTTATTTTGTTTTCATTTTTTTGTTACTTTTTTTGTGTGTGTCTGTCTAGTCGAACTATTTCTTTGGTACGCCGATAGACAAAGGCACGATTCGAGGTGATTTGAACTCCACCCATTTTATTCCACAATTTTCCAACGTTTTCTGTAACTGACACTTGACATGCCGGCTACGAGGAGGAGGAGGACGGAGGGGGGCGGTAACTGAGGACTCTAAATGAATGCACTCGCTTGATTTATGCATTCAATTAAGCGGCGGCCCGGCTCCACAGTGCGTATGAAAAAAAAAATATATATATATATCAAAAATAAGCATGAAAATATTACGAAACTTTAAATTCTTTACTACAAAAATAATAAAGTATAGCACTGTATAATTATTGTATCAAAAAATAATAACACACATAAACTTTTGAAAAATATATGGTGGGTATTAAAAATAATTAAATATATATATTAAATATGTTTACAAAGTGTTTTTTGTGGGGTTAAGTTAAGTTTCTTATCTTGTAAGTAAAATAATCAATTTAATAAGTTGATTATAGTTTTCACACAATAGTTAAAATGTCTTTAAATAGTTTATTTAAATAACTGCTATTTACCTTGAATTATGTTTATATTTTTGCCAAGCAACTATAATTATTTTTAATACATTTTTAACTATTTGAAGTTGTTGAACAAATTGTAAACATAATAAAATAAGACAACGATCTATTTAAATTTATAATTGTTAAGTGAAGGTAAGCTATAGCATAAAATGTAATTATAATTTTAGTTTTTATTATAATAAACTAATAATAAATGTTATGAAAGATGCAAAAGTAATAATTACTAAGCCACAAATCTCTTTATAGCCACAACTCTCCAAATTAAATTGCCATTTATCGATAGGCTTAACTCCCAAAAAATAAAAATATGTACAACTAGTTATCTAATCATATTTCGCACTTTTGTTTTGTAATAAATTTTGTATAATTTTATTTTCTTCTTGGCGCTGTGGCAGCTAGCCAACAGTGGCATTGTTATTATTGTGGCCGCGTCTGGGCTTATTTATGGCCGCCAAGCTTAGGCTTAGATTTTTAATTAATTCAAGGCTTTTACGGCGCGAGCACACACACTCAGACACACACACACACACAGAGTACTTCATTGCCCCCGCCGTCTTTCGCATAATTGTGTAATTGTTGTCTGTGGTCAACAAATTCCTCCTTACCTTCCTCCCTCCCCTGCTCTCTTTGACGTTGAGTCATTGCCACCTCTCATCGCCACTTCGCTGGCGCTATTTGTTTTTCGTGGGCGTTGGCGTGAAAATTCTTTTAGCGGAAAAACTACTGACCCGTGCTAACTGCTGGAAATTCCCCTTCGGAGAGGGGTCAGAGTGCATTACCTGCCAGATTGCAATTAAAATTCATTAGCAAGTCCGGACACAGCTAAAAATAAAACAATAGTCCGAGTTCCGAGTTTCAAAATTAGTCAAGTCACAAGGCAATGGCAATTCACTTAACGACATCACGGCAGCCCACATGGCAGCATAATTAGACCAAAACCAAACACGTTAGCTACCGCCGCACTTTTTTAACACCACAAACAAAACAAACACTATATAATAAACTATATACTGTGTCAACTTTGATGGGGTAGAAAATACAAAATAGTAGGGGACAAAACACCATCAACCACCATCAACCTGACCGCAAAATACTGAGGGAAACTAGGGAAAACTGAGGGAAAACTACCGCGCTATACCCCTATGTCAAAGGTGAAAAGCTCAGGTGCCTTAAAGTAAGATTCCCCAAATAGTTGCGTCTTTGAAGAAGTAAATCCCTGACCAACTTGTGTGTTAATTGTATTTTTAGTACAAGAAAATATTAAAATAAGAACTCATGACAAAGCAAAAGCAAGCTAAAAATTCTATTTAATAAAGTTTACCCAAGAAAAGCACTCTTTAAATCAATTATAAAAATAAAACCCCTTTAAAAATATTTATTTTTATATTAAATTAAATTTGCATTTTCTATTTAAATCTCTAATTATCACTTTACTTGAGTTAAATGATAACGTACTGACTTTTACATGATCATTAATAATAGAAATTTTAAACAAGAAGCCACGTTAAAACCCTAGATGTTGTAAATAAGATATCTTTATAAAACAACCAACTTTCTATCTAAATTATAGCCACCTTTATTTTTCTAAAGAGTACAAAAAAAAAACCAAGCAAATTTCGTATGAAATATGCTCGGGAAAAAACTGGAGAGGGAGCAAAAGGGGAAGTGAGACAACAGAAAGGGACAAGGGCCAAAAATGTGTTGAGACCACAACATGTTAAGTGTTATTTATGCGGTTGCAAGATTTCTTATTAAGATAGGGCTAGACTAAGGTCTCCTCTACCCCCAAAAAAAACTTCTTTACCTGTTTAAGGGCCATAACAAATGTGCTGGGACTTATGACAACAAAAAAGGGGTTACAATACCACAAAAAAAAAATCTCCAAGAAATTTGCGTTTAAAAAAAAAATACATAGTCAAGGAATGTAAGAAAACAAAGTAATTCCCTTAGGGAATTGCGGAAATCTCGCCACGAATCGAGAGTGACATAAGCAGGAACTCAATGAACATTTCCGAGTGCACTCACATTAAGCATACGCCGGGGTTGCCGATAAGAAAGCGGACCCAGCGGGCCCTGTGAACAAGATAAGGCCGAGGTTTAAAAAACAAAGAACGATATTTGATAAATTATAAATAAATATAAACAAGTAATAATTAAATGGCGCACCGCTTGACATGACTAATTAGACAAACTGAGAGAACTTGGCATTAAGCATTATTACTTTATATTCTATTCAAGAACACCAGACAATGTCATCATCATCACCAACTAACGAACATTATTAAGTGCAATGAGTAAAAATAGATCTCCCTCTCAACACACAATCCATAAATTACAAAGCGTTTAATTGTTATTCAAAGCAACTAGAATATATTTTGTAATTACTGCAAAATTCAATTAATCCCATCTACATACGGTCGAGGCTCAGCGAACACTACTATTCCGCCGATCCATTTGCGATCGTTCATCGATCGAATCAATATGTGTAGTGACATTTCATTAATTACAGTTAATTTGTGGCTATCTTGGGCATGAAAATGAGGGAATATTTGCACTGACGTCACAGGGAATAAATTTAAAATTATATGATTATTAGTTATGGGAAAAATATTGGATTTATAAGAGAAGAATTTAATAAAAATCTTATACAAGGAAAGTATCCTCAGAATATTAATATAAATATGCAAATATACTTCCTAACTTTACAAATTTATAAATATAAATAGTATTTAAATATATATAAAAATTATATGATTATTAGTTATGAAAATATAGAACTTATTAGAGAAGTTAAAGAGAAGCTTTGGGTTTCAATTTTATAAACAACAATTTTATAACAAACAAAGCATTTGCAAATATCTTTGCAAACTTTACCAAAAATATAAATAACAAGATAGGAAGTTAACTTCGGCACTCCGAAGTTTGTATACCCTTGCAGATTTCAGTTGCATTATTTATAATCTAACCCTATCTATTTTAAAATGAATAACTTTCAACATAATTTTATTTTACAGTTTTACCTTTTTTACACTTTTACATGTAAAGTAAAATGTAATTTACGTCCACATTTACCGATCGTTTGTATGGCAGCTATATGATATAATCGTCCGATTTTTATGAAATTTAAAACAAAACTCTAAAAAAATATATAATGCTTGTATCCCAAAGTACAAAAAGTTATGTTGAAAACTCACAAAGGTATATTTTTTTTTTCTGAAAATTTCACGACCGTTCCTATGGCAGCTATATGATATAGTAGTCCGATTTTTATAAAATTAAATCTAAAAATCTGAAACAATATAGAAAGCTCATAACCGAGAGTTGATCAAGATATGTTAAAAAACAGTGAAGTTATAATTTTTTTTCAACAAATTTACGGATCGGTTGTAGGGCAGCTATATGATATAGTTGACCGATCCGGCTCATTCCGACT
Source organism: Drosophila watanabei (assembly GCA_008042575.1). Classification (NCBI taxonomy): domain Eukaryota; kingdom Metazoa; phylum Arthropoda; class Insecta; order Diptera; family Drosophilidae; genus Drosophila; species Drosophila watanabei. The sequence continues at coordinate 354,179 of VNJS01007360.1, forward strand.
TATGTACGAGTGAGAGTATATAGAAGACTATCTGCAAAGTTTCATTCAGATAGCTTTAAAACTGAGGGACTAGTTCGCGTATAATCGGACAGACGGACAGACGGACGGACAGACGGACGGACAGACGGACAGACGGACATGGCTAGATCGACTCGGCTGTTGATGCTGATCAAGAATATATATACTTTATAGGGTCGGAGATGACTCCTTCACTGCGTTGCAAACTTCTGACTAAAATTATAATACCCTGCAAGGGTATAAAAATAATATTTAAATATACATTTTTTCTGTGCACAAAACTAATGCAATTTGAGTTAAAAAACACACTCATTTAGGTTAGTGAATCATTCCGAATCGTTCGATTGAAGCTTCAGTAGTTGCTTTTGTCGTTGGGTTTTGTTTTCTGTTTTTTTATTGCTACTTTTGCCATTTTACTGTTAGAGCGACGACAAGTTGACTTAAAAGTGCATTGCAATTTCCAACTAAATGCACCAGTAACAACAACAATAATAGTATGATGTCAGCAATTCAGAGCTGTATCAATAAAGAGCAGGAGAAAGAGAAAGAAAGAGCATTGTGTGGGCGAAAAGCTCAATTTGGTATCATTTAATGCCGAGCGAAGGAGACGGGACACAAAAGAAAATGTATTTTTGTGCTAAGTAATTTACAATAATTGTTGTTAACGATGACGTTCGCGTTGCTGTTGCTGTTGAGCCGCTAAGGCAATTTAAATGCAAATAATTTGTGTAAGAAATTTACATAGTTTTAAATTTGAATATAATTACACAAATTAGATGCCACAATTGCCTCAAAGCAGACTAGCAAACGAGCGAAAAAGCAAAACAAGGGGGAAAAAAACGAAATAAGGCGAATAAGCAAAAGCATAAAACAAAAGCCCACGCCCACAATTGCCCACTTGTTGTGAGCTTTCTACTAAAATTAATTTTGCAACAATCACACACTGAGAGCGAAAGACAGAAGCGAGAAACAACAACAAAAACAACAGCAAAAAATTATAAACGAGGTTCAACAAACGCAAAATTGTGCAAAAGCAACAAAAGGCAAACAACAAAAGTAACAACCACACAACAAACATAGGCAATTGTTTAAGTAACTTGTAACAGTAGCAAAAACGAATTTATTTTGCCATTGCAGCAGCACGTCAGATGGATGAGAAGAGCAGCAGAAGAAGGTGACGCAAACAGTGGGATAAAATGGATAAAATTGTGATAAAAAATAATATGAATAAAAATAAATGAACAAAAAAAATTAATAAAAATAAATGAATACAAATAAATGAACAAAAATAAATGAACAAAAATAAATGAATAAAAATAAATGAATAAAAATAAATAAAAATAAATGAATAAAAATAAATGAATAAAATAAATGATCAAAAATAAATGAAATGAAAATTAGTAAAAATAAATGAACAACAAAAAAAAATGAACAACAAAAAGAAATAAACAACAAAAGGAAATGAACAACAAAAAGAAATGAACAGCAAAAAAAAAATTAACAACAAAAAGAAATGAATAAAAATTAAAAATGAATAAAAAAAAAGTCTGAACATTGCCCTTTAAAAATCCTAATTGTAAACTTTTATTTAAAATCTATTTTTAAAACTGCAAGTCATGTTTGGAGTTAATGATCACTCAAAATTATAACAGACAATCGATAACTTTGTTACCACAGTTCAACTGCTACCGATCGCTAACGCCAGGGGGCGCTCCTAATGAAGATGATATGGCAAAATAGGAGAAGAAAAAAAATTAAAGTAAAAAAAACGCGAATACAGGTAATAGAAAAATAACGGTCGTTGGCAGCTGCCAACTCAAAAAAACAGAAAGAGGCGTGGTAGCCAAAGAAAGAGATGGCTACAACAAGATTGTATTCAAACTGAAACTATAACTTAAAATTGAAAGCGAATTCACTTTCCATTTCAGAGTCGTTGCAGTTTGGAAATTCAATTTTTTTCAGGGTGACAGGTGCTTCCAAAAAATCACAAAAAGATAAAAAGAAATATAATTAAAAACTTAAAAAAGAGTTTCATTTCGATAAGAGACTTTTTTTATTCTCACGCTGAGGTGGACAAAAAAGAAAACATAAAACAAAGAAAAACTCACAACACGCGCACGAAATTTTAAACACATTTTATTTGCTATTATTATGTGGATTTTTTTGGGATTTTGTGCTTTTGTTTGGCTTTTTTTCGTGAATATATATATATTTTTTTCACCCACTTACCGCAGGAAACGTGCCAAGATCGGAGGTGCCTCCCCCGTCAACCCGTTAAAAAAATAAACAAAATTAATATGCAATTAATCGCGCATGACAAAGGAACATGCTGCCAATACAAACACATGGCTTTACAAAAAAAAAAAAAAATATACCAACAAAAAATACAAACAATTGCTGTACGTGCACATGTCGCTCGAAGGAGGGGAAGAAGGCACGATAAGCATCGGCTGAAAAGTCACCTACTCACAGCCAAAAAAAAAATAAATAATACAAAACAAAAAACCAAATTGAAGCAGGCCAAAATAAACGAAAATCAGAGGGGAGGAGCTGAGGAGCCGCACCCTGAAATGTGTCAAAGATCAACTGACAAAAATCGTCAGACAACGACGATGGCAATAAACAAGAAACAAATGTTGAGCACGGAAACAAAAGTTGATAAAAAATGTATATATAAAAATAATCAAAGATTTAAACTTTAAGAAATTAAATATTTTGGGGAAAATATGTTATAGAATCGAATCATTAAATATAACCAGTAATATTTTATGTTATTTCATTTATACAATAAATATATTAAATATTTATAGTTTTATAAAATTCATAATAAAATTTATTTTATTTTAAAGTAAGTAAAAATATTATTTAATTCAAAATTATATAATAAAATTTCCTTTATTTAATAACAATATTATTTAATTCCAAATTTTCTTGAGTGCCCGAAAGACATACGTAAAAGAGCAGGAAATAAACCGACAGTAAAATGCAATTGAAAACGAAACTGCAAAAATCAAGAGAGAAAACCAAAACTTTGCGCCGTGAGAATATTAATTTTAAAATCGACTAAAAATAAAAAATGAAAAGTTTGTCCGAAAACTTGTTCGTGTCTTAATCTCATGTGAACAATCTGTACTTCTTTTTTTTTCCAGGTCGTAGGCGTAGCCAAAGGTTAGGCCAAGTGACCAGAGGACGGCGCCAGGAATGGGGAAAAGCAAGCCAAGTGAATACAAAGCGAATCCATTGATCGAGATAAACAAACACAAATCCAGAACAATTGTCAATATAATTTCCCATTAATGGCTAGCTAATGAAAGGGCACTCTTTCTTTGCCCGAATGCGAAATCTTGTACACGAAAGTCAAAGTTTAGTCCTGATAAGACATTGATTCCGATTTCGATTCCAATATTTGTCCAAGTGCCAGCTGCAAGCAAAGCTAAAAAGTAATAAATATATATAAATGTGATAAAGCCCGGCCCCTTTCCTTTGTTCAACTCCTTAGTTTCTTATCAATTCCCCCAACGCACAAGCCTTGAGCCTGAAAACTTTGCTATATACACACAGCTGCAGATCAATTAATATAATCCCAAGACGATGTTTGTAAAATACTCGATAATATACAGTCATGTTATTAATTTGAAATTGATTCACTATTAATAAAAGTTTAATTTTTGGAATTTTTCTAGTGTTCATTGTTCACTTCTTTAGTATTCATTTCTCCAGTGCTCTCTTCTCTAGTATTAATTTCTTCAGTATTCATTTCATTGGTATTCATTTCATTGGTATTCATTTCAGTAGTGTTCATTTCTCCAGTGTTCATTTCTCCAGTGTTCATTTCTCCAGTGTTAATTTCTCCAGTGTTCATTTCTCTAGTGTTCATTTCTCCAGTGTTCATTTCTCCAGTGTTCATTTCTCCAGTGTTCATTTCTCCAGTGTTCATTTCTTTAGTGTTCATTTCTCCAGTGTTCATTTCTCCCGTGTTCATTTCTCCCGTGTTCATTTCTCCCGTGTTCATTTCTCCAGTGTTCATTTTATTAGAGTTAATTTCTCCAGGTTTCTTTTTAGTGTTCTTTTCATTAGTGTTCATTTCAATCAATTTATTTGCCTAGAATTTGAATTAATATCATCTTTACTTTTTTAAACCTACAAATACTTTAGTTCTCACTTGCAAATAAATTGTTGAAGGTTTAATTTCTCAAGAGCTATTTAAATATCAAGCTTGTAGCTACAGTTTTCACCCCAGTCGTGTCCATATATAAGCAATATATATAGCAATGACAGCTGATCTTTTCAAGTGACCCACTTAGCGTGTGTTTGCATATCGGCCAGCAACACACACTTTCCTTTTCACAGCCCTCACAAATTAACAAACAAACAAACACAGTGGGCAACAATGCAACTCTTTTGTGCCCACGAACTTTAAGTTTGTTTCATAAATATTTGCAGCAATCCGAGAAACTAAAAACCGAAAATTAAAATAAAAACTAAACAATTTTCGGGCTCACTTTTTTCAGGGGCTTTATTTCATTTTTAAATTTTTTTGTACCTTTTGGGGGGCTGTATTTTCGGTCTGTATTTTTAGAAAGTGCGTGCGTAATTGAAGTTTTAGTCGCTTGGCAAATAAATTGCCACAGTCAAGTCAATAAATTAAGCAAAAGCAGGCGGTCGCAAACCCAAAGGCAGCGACAGAGGCGGCAGGCGTCGACGCAACTGCAATTGCAGTTGCAACAACAATTGCATTCGAGGCGAATGAACGCGCAATGCAACGCTCTGTTGAAGCTGACTGCGACGTTGACGTCGCTGCCGGCAATGCACTTTGCCAAGGACAGATCCATTGAAAAACGGCGAAGCAGCCGAGACTGTTGCAACGGATCTCTGTTGGTTTACACTGAGAGAAATGTTGGTGAGGCAGGTGAAATCGTTTTGGAAAAAATTGTTTTAATAAAATATAAATACAAATTGTTATATTTTAAAGAGAATTCCCATTAAAATGTATTGGAAATAGGTAAAATTTAATATTGTGACATGGTTGGGCACCGAAAAACAAGCTTGAAGCCTGACAAAAAAGAGCGTGTAAAGCAACACTAACAAGTATTTTCTTCTATTTATAATTATAGGTTGCAAAATTTTTTTTTTTTATATTTACATTTATTTTTCAGCTCGTTATTACCCCTTTATTTCTTTCTCTTTCAGTGTAATGGCAATGCGTGTAATTTATAAATATAATTAATAGAATTACACGGCGTACGCGCGCAATATTGACACTGATATTGTGCTTGTGAAGTCTCCTCTTCTTTCACATAGTCGTAGTCGTAGTTTAATGCCCGATGAAACAAAGCACCAAGGCTGCAAAAGCAAAAGCAACAATCGCAGCAAACAAAAAGCAACAATACAACAAAAAAAGCACTAGTAATACAAGGAACAAAAGCATGAAAAAAAACAAAACATATGGATGGGCTCAGGAAGAGGAGTAAAAGATTGGAAAACATTTTTCAAGACAGTGTTTACTGCTTTAAAAAATATAGTAGTTAAGATATTGAGATTATTGAAATAAATAAAATAAATTAAATTAATAATATAAATTAAATTTTAACCAAGATCTTGGAAACTTTTATCAATTTAAAATAGTCTTATTTTTATAAAGAAAATCCTTGCTTGCAAGATTATCTTCTTTATGAAGTTCCACTGTACTTTAAAGTGGGTGGAAATAGAGAACTATTGACGGTATACCACCAAATCCGAATGCTTTGTTTTCGCTCTTTATTCATTCGGGGCACGTTCAAGGCTTCCCAACTGGCTTATCTAGTTGGATTTTTCCCTACAGTCGTTGCCGCCACAGGTTATTTGCTAACTAGAAATTGACAACTAAATGGATAGATTGAAACGGGGAGGAAAAAGTTAATCCTCCCAACTACTATATATATTTATGAAATAAAAATTTCATTTCAATTTCTGTGCAACATTTCAATCAATATGCAAATCAGTAAGAAAATTGAAAGTTTTTGTTGTTTCGTCAACTTGTTTTGATGGTTAATTAAAAGTCATAAATTGTCGCCTAATGCAATGTGCATATTTTATAAAAATTTGCACATTTTGTTGTACTTTTCACTTAGGGTGTGTGTGTAGCTTTTCTGGGCGGAAAAGTGGGCGTGTCAGCGTGTGTAAAGTGCATTTACCTCTGACTGCAGTAAAGAGAGACAAAAAAAAAATAAAAATAAATAAATTTACAACCGGCGTGTGATTGACTTGGCTCAAATGCGTGGCACGTTTTTTGTGCAATAGCTTCGCAAATATATATATATATATATATGTATTTATATATAAAGAGAGAAGGTAAGAGAGTTGGCTACGCACAAAATTTGTGTGTTTTTTTATTTACTAACTGAGCAACTCGTTTCAAACGCGTTTTTCTATGTCCAATTTCAGCGATCAAGCGGATCGGGCGTATGAGTAATATTTGTGAGTGGCAAGTTAATTAAATGCAATAAACCGAAGCAAAGTAATGTAAGAACTTGTACAAGGAAATCAATGAATCATCAATTGCTAGAAAAAATAAATAAATGAAAAAGAAACTACTGAAAACATAAATCAAATTAATTTCAAATAATAAAATAAAAACACACAAAGGAATATTTTTCATAGCAAGAACAAAAAATATTTATATATTTAAAATTCTGGAATTTATGAATTTATGACCACTTAAAAAATTAGCACTATTATTTAGTACAAAAAATAAAAAGAAACGGTTAAAAAAAACTAGGAAATACCATTTGAAATTCACACAAAACTCATATCATAAAGAAAGGAATTTATTAATTAATAAAAGCATTTAACACAACGTTATAAAAAAAATCCGCAAAAAAAAAACATAACAATAAAATACCAGAATTCACATTTAAAAGGCACTCAAAGAGAACAACAAAAACACTAACAAATAAGAACAAAAAAACACAGAAATTAAAGTCCCAAATTGAAATTAAAATTGCATTCTCATGTCTGGAATGGAACGCCGCAAAGCAAGTTGCGTATTTTAATTCATTTTATTTTGGTGTTTTGTGCTTTTGACATTTTTGTTTGTATTTATTTGTTGTTGATATTTGTTTTTTTTTTGTTATTTCGCTGAGCTCTTACGAATTTGGCAACTGCAAGTCAAATTTAATTTGACAGGCCGCGTAATGAACGTAAAAAAAAAGTATAAAAAAAAAATATACAAAAAGCCAAAAACTGAAAACTGAAAAATGGCAGCTGGCAGCCAAGTGGTCAAAAAAAACAAAGCTTTTTATGGCCACAAAACCGAATTTGAGCTTTGACTTTTTTTTTCGCTATATACGATTTGGATTTTCTCGGCTGTTTTTCTGATTTTTCCATTGGCAAAATGCAAATCAGCGAGAGGATGGGACGACAGCCCGAAATTAATGACGACAATAAACAATTATTGAATAATTGAAATTGAGTTTGGACGTGGGGCACAAATTGATTTGTGGATGCAACTGCATAATAGCCACAAAACTGTAATCATAAACAAGGGGCAAAAGGATGATAATAGCACAGGGGAAAAGTTTAGGGGGAAATGGAAATGGAGAAGAAAAGCGTAGGAAAACCCAGACAGTCTAAAGGCGAAGCAAACAAAGCGGAAAATGTTGACAAAACATGGAAACCAGCTAAGGGGAAACAATAGCTGAAAAGAAAGTCAGAGACAAGTGATGGAAGTAGGAAATACCTAGTAATTTTTCAAAGATAAAACATAAGTAAAGTCTTTGTGCATTTATAAAATTAAATCTTGATATAACACCAAAAATCGTAAAGGATGAAAATTCTAGAAACAAGACTGAAAATTCTGGAAATACGATTTTTCAAGCTTTATTTAAACACAATCTTATAGACCAAAATTTTCATTACCAAATGTCGCGAAAAATTACTAAAAATCTCCAAACTTTTTTATCAATGTTCATTTTTAAATTATATTATATATTTTTAAAGAAGAACTCAGACAGACAGGCTTAGGAGATAGTCACAAAAATGTAGTTGTAAAAAATATATATTTAAAGCTTGTAATCAAAATTATTTATATTATATTATATTATATTATATTTTATTATATTATATTTTATTATATTTTATTATATTATATTTTATTATATTATATTTTATTATATTATATTTTATTATATTATATTTTATTGTATTATATTTTCATGATGTTTATTTTAGGATTTAATACTTCATTTAAAAATTGTTCTGATATAAATATATAAAATCCTTAAAAAACCAATATACCCCTCTTACTCCTTTCCTACGAAGTACGAACTATATATAAAAAGAGTTGCGGGCTAAATTGAAAAATAAAAGTTACGTATTAGCCAGACGACTGTCGGGGAGAAGAAGGCTAAATGGTTTCAGGGGAGGGAGAGGTTTTGGCCATAAAGTTGGATGAATGAAATGTCTGGCTGCCATTCCGACTTGCTCCTCCGGCACAAGTTGAGTGGTTTTCCAGGAGGGACGACGACAGTTGATCGGGTAATTAGCGTGTCTGACCTTCTGCCTTCCACGCAGACCACCCCTTTTCCTCCTCCTCCTCCTCCTCCTCCCCATATAAATCACAAAAGGAGGAGGTGGAGAAGGCCACTTGATACCAGGCTCTCTCTCTCGGAAAGTGTCTGGCAAGATGGCGCCAGGATAATGCCGTTCAAGCGGCGAGAAATGGAAATTGATTGTCGGCATTTAAATATTTTATCGATTGAAGGAGGAGACGCAGCTTAAGGCTGCAGGATAAAGTAAAGCCTCAACAAATTGGAACACAAAGATAAATATTTTTAAAGAAAATATAAAATAGCTAAAAGAAACATGTCTTGAAAAAATATTCATTTTATAAACGAACCCCAAGTCCAAGGTAAGCAAAGATAAACCCAGAAATAAATAAGGATAAAGAAAAAAAACCTCATGCTGTGAGAGAAGCCTTAGAAAAGAATAAGAAGTAAGACAAAAAATAAACTTTAGCCAGAGAAGGCTTAAAGTCAAGTGCATTCCTTTACACTCTAAAAAATTAAAATATTTATAAGCACGGGAAGAAACCTTATCATATTTCTTTATAAATATTTCAAAATTTCTTTAAGAAAACTTTACTCCTGCTGCCTGCTTTCAATAATGCTTGAAAAATAAACTTGAAAAATGTATTCAATTAAAAAAGTTTTCACTTGCAACACGCTGGCACCTCCACCGAACTTTGAAGCTTCAACTCCTTCTCTTCTTACCCTGAACTTGTAGCCTTCTTTTTGTTCTTTTCGCGGGCTCTGGTTGCAGTTGTAAGAGTTCTTGGCAAGGAATGCTCTGCATAACTGTAAATGAGCCAAAATAAAGGGGAGATGGGGGTTAAGGTTCAGAGGGGCATGGCAACCACATTGCGGTTGCTTCTGTCTGCGGCCCCCAAACTCCCGTTTTTTGTCTGCGCCTGCTTAGCATGTAAATAATGTGCACGAAATTATGAATGCAGCTAATTAGCGAGGCAGCAGACGACGACGAGGACGAGGACGAGTCCTGGCCAAAAGCCACCTCCAGACCATTAGTACCCGGAGTTACGCTTTTGTTAGCCATCTTCTTGTTGCAAGCTGCTGCAGTTGCACAGGAAGAAAATGTATATAAAAAGTTAAATATTAGTTGTAAGCCTGACTTCTGTAAAAACTATTATTTTAAAAAGTATTTTGATTGAATTACCAGTTTAAAATTATTTTTAAACCAAAGTTTTCTTCATTTTCAGCTCATAAAATATATAAAATCGTATAAAAAATACCCAATTTTCTCTACCTGCATATATATATTCATTATGTCATTGAACTGTTAAACTGCGCTTAAACGTTAGCCGCTTGTTTTTTGTTTATGACGCCACGGGGAGCATTTAACTTAAAGTGCCGACAAATAATTCAGGGATTTTGGAAGAGAAAAACCTCTCCCCCCTCTACATCTGCCCCGTTGTTGCCACACTCCCACCTGGCCATAAAGCTTAAGTTCTGCACTTGCCACTTGCCGCGATTTATGGCCTCTGCACTTGAGAAAAGGTGGAGAAAATTCGCATCTTATACAGGTAGCTTCACTTACCTGCAAAGGAAAAGAGAAGAAAATATATATTTTTGGATTAGTTTAAAATTAATGGAAAGCATTGGCCATAAAAATAATATAATTAAAGTCAAGTTAAAAGACTTAAAGGAGAAGTATTTATAGCTAAGATTTATAGCTAGTTTCATTTGATTTCTTAAAGTTTTTGCTTGGAAATATTCATAAATATAATTCCTTATATTTTATATTTATTTTTATAGCTTAAATATTTTGTCCTTCATTTTTATTTCATGTATTCACCTTGCTTAAAGTTAATTAAAAAATAAACAAAATAAAATCAGACAGATTCCGTTTTGTTCTGAAACTTGTTTATAGTTTAGGCCTTGACAAGTTCAAGTAATGATAAGTAATAAATGAATATATAGAGGAAAATAACAAAATAAATAAAATTAAAAAAAAAGAACTGGATGTCAGGCTGCCCAGCAGATGCTACCTTTAAGATTAACTTCAACTCCAACTCCAAAACTTGGCAACGGACTCTTCTCAAGGCTTTTGTTGTTGGTTGCCTGAATTTACGTTTAAACATTTGTACTTTTTTTTCGCTCTTTTTCCTTGGTTTCTTTGTACAACAATTTTATCGCGTGCATAAACAAGATGCGGGACAGCAACGAGAAAAAAATAAAAGAGATATATATAAAAAAAAAAACGAAACGAAGTCAACTCCACACTGAATATCAGGTTTACTACAAAGTCATGCAACACGGTCATGGTTCTTCTGTCTCTTTTTTACTCTTTCTACCCGTCTCACCCGCACCTTTTTTTAAAACTGAGATCGCCGTCAGTTGAATGCTGCAAATTATTGCAGGACATTTGCCCGAATGGCCAAAGGGTAAACAATTTTTTGCATTTATTTATTTAACAGCAAAACAGGCAAAGAAGGTTAAACAAAGGAAAGTGAAGAAGATAAATATTGTGGGTTAAGATTGGAGGTCTTAAAATATTTAATACTCTTACGGAAACATATTTTGAAAGGAGACCTTATTATAAGTCCTGGTATTAAAATTTATTGTGCGAAAAAGAGAGAATAGATATACATATATGGAATTTAAGCTGAAAATATATTGTATATATACCAGATTGATCTGAATCTTTATATTATTATGTATTTACCAAAGACTAAGCTACCTAAAAAATTTCAGAAAGATATCTCAAGAGATCTATGTAATAAAAGACATTAAACCTTAATATAACCGTATCATATGAACTCATTATTGTATTTTGCCAAAAAGAAAGCAGAGAAATATATGGAATTTAAATTAGAACCTTTAGAGGGCTGAAATATTATTAATAAACACCAGAATGATCTGAATCTTTAAAATATTATGTATTTAGCAGAAACTAAGCTACCTAAAAAATTTCAGAAAGATATCCAAAGGGGTCTATGTAATAAAAGACATTACACCTTAATACAACCGTAATATATGAACTCATTATTGTAATATGCCTTTAGAGGGCTGAAATATGATTATTATACACCAGAATGATCTGAATCTTTATGTTATTATGTATTTAGCAGAAACTAAGCCACCTAAAAAATTTCAGAAAGATATCCCAAAGGATCTATGTAAAAAAGACATTAAACCTTAAAATAATCATAAAATAAAATACTATACAACATACTTCAACCTTTTCTTGAAGTTTTATACTCTTTTAAAGAGTATTAACATCAATTTCAACGGCAACCCGACACAAAGCATGTGCAAAAAAAAATAAAAATAAAATATAAGACGAAGACGAAGATGCTGCAGTATTATCTTTCAGAGCAATTACAAAAGCATCGACAGCTACAGCGATATTATAAAATATTCAGGGCTTTCGATTTTCCAGGTCAGCGTTGGGAAACAGGAACGAGGACACAGAGAGTAACAAACAATCGAAGGCGAGAACAGTAAATATTTATTTATAGGCCTTAAAAGTGTCACTTTCTTTTGGTTTTTTCGTAAATTTTTCCCAATTTTTTGTATTTTATGCATTATTATAGATTTAAATCTCAGGCAAATGCAGTTTTTGGTGATTTTTTTTGTATTGCACTCTACATTTTTAATAAAACGAAACGAAAGTAAAGTTGATCGAGGCAGCGACCATATCATCGATAAAATGCCCCCCTCGTTTTCCCAATAAATGTTGCATTTTTATTATCATTTGCTGGTTTTGGGGCCTGTCATCAGGTGGAGAGAGAGAGAAGAAGGGAAAAGGAGTTGCACTCGAAAGTGAAAGTTAACTTTTTAAGGCAACAACAAAATCTTGGGTTAACACACACATGTGTTTGTATCTTTCTTTGCTCTCTTCGGGAGCCCAATTTTTGTTGATTAGTTTTTTGTTTTTGTTTGTTTGTTTGTCGTTTTTTTTTCCTGCTTTAATTGAATCAGCGACAACATTTTGCCCGTTTAAGGTTGGACACACTGTGTCCCGCTCTCCCTGCAACATTTAACATTTAATTTTAATTGCCGCTGGCGCCGCCGCCTGCCCAAGTTCAATAAACTTGTCCAAGTCGATGTTGCTACTGATGTGGCATGCTGCAATAGATACGTTGCAATTTTCGCATGTGCAACGAGCCTTTCAGCAATTGCCGCCGCCACACAATGAAATGGAGCCATTGGCCCGATCCGCTTCGATCATCGGATATCAAAAAGCAGCGATCGTTGCCCCAAGTTGCATGTTGCCTATATATATATATCTTTGTGTTATTGTTAATTACAAATATCGGTGATTGGGTTGCTCCTCGGCAACAGAAATAATAACGTGAGAAAGTTTTGCGGCTCTGTGGGAGTGTGTGTGTGAATCCCCGATATAGATCGGGTTAGGGGAATATGTATATATCTCAGGGGATATTGAGTTGATTGGGGGAATTAAATATCAAGAAAAATTAGGGGTTTCATTAATTAAACTTAAAATATTACATTATGTTTGAGCTTATAACATTTAACATAGTTTTATCAAAGTTTTCAAAGTGAATTTTTAATGGATTTATAAAGTAGTTCTGATAGTTATATCACTCTTTTTAAAGTGTAATTTTTAATGGGTTTATGAAAGTCTAAGATCTAAGGTTCTATTATAATATCTTAAAATGTATATTATATATATTTATATATATATTTTTAATGGGTTTATAAAAGTCTAAGATCTAAGGTTCTATTATAATACATAATTAAAATGTATATAGTTCCTATATCATCAAAACTACAATGCTAAATTTTAAAATGTGACTAAATAATTATATAATACACTTATTTATGGAATTTTGTAACAATTTAAGTAATTTTGTATATTTCTTGTAAATTTGATAGATTATCAGAGTTTTTAAAGTGTATTTTTTAAGGAAAAGGAAAAAATCATTTCCTAATATTATAAAAATATCCTTCTTTAAACCAAAAAAAATATTCAAACCTTTGAATTTCTCTTCACCTTTTCCACATTTTTTTAGTGCCTTTTATGGGCCACAGGAAATGAATTACGAGTGATTATCCTGCAATTAGCTTAATTCCTTTCCACACTCTCTCTCTATCCCGCTTTTTTTTTGTGTTCTTTCCTTCCCAGCATTTTCTCCCCATTTCCCTTTTTTTGTTTCCAGCTTTTTTTTTTATTTAAGCGAATTTTGCTTCCTTTTTTTTTGTGGCTTTTGCTAATGATCTGTCACGCCCCGGGGCGAAACGCATAAAAATGCATTTGGTGTCGTCGCCTCCGAAATAAATGGGGGCAAAAAAAAGCACAGAAAAAATAACAAAAATTAAGACCAAAATGGGGATGGGACTCAGGATGAAGCTGGAGAGAGAGAGTGAGAAAACCTACAAAAATGCATTTATTTATTTGCGGCGGTTTGATCGTAAAAATAATTTGCTTTTATTGCCCAAAACGGGGCAAATGATGTTGCCGCCGCCGCTGCTGCTGCTGCTGCTGTTGCATGCACCCAAAAAAGGGGAAACTTTAATGCGTTTCATGTCCTCGTCATGCTGCCTTTTGCTGGCTCCACATTTATATTTTTCTTCCCTTTGTTTTTTTGGGACCGAAGCAAATCCGAAAATCAACACCGAGCTCAAATTTTTATATTTATTTTCTTAAACCGAAGAGCCATTGACATTTGCCGGACCGCCCAAGCACTTATTCAATTAAACAAAACGCAATTGTTGTTAACACGAAACCAACTCCGTCTCTTGAGGATCTCTGTGTGGCATATTATCCCTATCCAAAGTCATGAAGCGTCAAATTGTTATGGCCAAAAGATGGAAAAGATACAAATGGCAACGGTTATCGCACACAACAAGCGCAATCAGTCGTGTCGCAGGATAGATATAGAGCTAGATATAGTATATATAAAAGAGGTCGCTCCAAGCAAACAGACAACAAACTATGGGGGCGTTGTTAAGCACTTGGCTGAGTGCAACTAAATAGATATTATATAAGCATAAAGAATATGTTTGCCTTCAGCTACGATTCCCAACACCAAATAACAAAAAAAAAAAAGATCTAGCTACTGGAAAAAGTGTTACAAAAAATATTGAGGCCTTTGGGATATCCTTTAGCTTTACAAGAAATGTACAAAATTACTTAAATCGTTATGAAATTCCATTAACAAGTGTATTATATAATTATTTAGTCACAATTTAAAATTTATCATTGTAGATTTAATGATATAGAAACAATATACATTTTAATGTATTGTAATAGAACCTTAGATTTCAAAAAAAACCTCTCTATAAAGACGAACAAAATGTTTCGAGCTCAAAAACTTGTATCTAAACAGCTTATAAAAATATTATTAGGTCTCTAGAATTATATGAAAGTCTCTTCTTATAAATCCATCATTCCAAGTTCTCTTCAAGATTACAGGGTATCCCAAAATGGGAGAATGAGAACTAAACAAGCTAATAATCATAAAACCAAATGACTTTGAACGACGTCGAAACGTTCTCGCCGCTTGTTGTCCTTTGACAGGATGCAGGATGAAGCTAAAGAAGAGGAAACGAGGCGAAGACAAACCCGAAACCGAGACGGTTGAAGCGTGAAAAAAAATAAGAAAAAGGGAAGGCGGGAAGGCGGGGCAAGCTGGTGGGGGAATCATCAACATTATCGTCAGGGAAATGGCGGCAGAGTGACGATTAAAATTTAAGCTTCATTTGTTGCTCTTGTCTGACTTCTTTTCGTGGCTGGGAAAAGCTGGTTCTGCGCGGAAAAATAGGAGAGATTGTGGTTGTAACCAGGGATTTTCCATGGTTAACTAAAGGGGACTGTGATTGAGTAGGTGTCAAATGTTGAAAGGGTTCAAATGTTGCAAAAACTGCCAGACTGTCAATTTTCTATCCCCTCCCAATTTTTTTATCTAGCTCCCTCACGAAATGAAAATTGCAACTAATAAACAAATAAACAAGGAAAACAGTAAAGGAGTGCAGGGAGAGGAGGGGGAGGAACTGCAAGCGACACAAATTGCAAAATGCAACATAACACAGAGCTCCACGCCCACAAAAGCCTGAATGCATTCGCAATCAGATTGAATGGGAAAATCAAGGGGATTCCCCACACCCATTATGTGGGGGGGGAGAGAAAGTGGGGACAGGGACAGGGACAGGGACAGGGTCAGGGTTCAGGGGCAGCAGACAGACAGACACAGCCGAATGTGGAATCGTTTTAATGGATATCAAATAGGGAACAAAACAAACATTTCCACACAAATACAGTGGCAAAAAAAAGCCTGCCTGCAAATGCATAAAGTGCACTGTGCGAAAATTGCAAGGAGTGTTGATTCAATGAATGCTCCTTAAAATTCCCAAGTATAAATTTGAAGACACCCAAGAAATATGATTATTATTAAGAAATATTTAATAAATGCTCGAAAATTCTCAGGAAACTCCATAATAAATTATTTATATTAATAAATCGGGCCTGATTTTTTATATTTATATAAAATACTTTACTATATATTCTCTTTTCTCTAATAAATATTCAAAACTTTATAATTTACATTCCTAATTACTCTACACTTTTATTTCCAGTGCCCTCCAATAGGATCCAACTGCGACAGTCGGCGGTTCCAATCAGAACTCCAACTGGGCAAAAGAGAGAGAGTAAGGAAGCAGGGAAAAAAGGAGCAGGCCGACTGAAGTTTTGTTTCATTTGCACAAACATTTCATGTTTTGTGTTCGTTCCTGTGTTCTGTTTTTTTTTTTCTGTTTTACTTTTCGCTTTTCAACGTGTTCATCCACGCCCGCCCCATTTCCGCCTCCTTTCACTCCTTTTTCCTTGCTCTTTCATTGCGCCAGGCTCGTTTTTACTGTTGCCACTCTTTTTTTCTTTGCACGTTGCGTTTTATTTTTGTGTCTGGCAGCTGCTCGCCGGCCAACAAGAACAACAACAACAATATTGATTGCAATTTCAGCCTGCAGTGGATAAAAGGGGGTAAAAGAGAGCGGAAAGAGAGTTGGGGCTTGGTACTCATTCTCATTCTCATTTGGCTGAATGGCCCGACACAAAAGCCTAAAAGCACACACACACACACATACAGAGAGATGCACCGACAGAGGAGGCGGCAGGCAGACAGATAAACACGACACAAACACACTCGCACAAAGCTTGGCTTATGAACCAGCAAAAACAACAACAGAGGACATCATGCTGGCAATATATCGAGGAAGCAGTGCGAGAGCAAGCAGTGAGTACAAACCGGGAAGCAGTGCACTGCGAGATAACAGGATAACAGAACTAAAGCAAAGCTTTATTTAAAAACTAAATGTTTTTTTTAAGACTATTTTATTAATCTATTTTATTATAGTTTTATATTTTTTCTTTTATAATTGAGAAATTTAATTAGTAATTAAACCTTATTAGTCTTTAATAATTTATTATTTTGCTTGCATATAAAATGTTAATTTTATATAAGATTATATTTATTAAATTTGTATTATAATATTTTTTTAGTTAACAATTTTAATTCATTGTAGAAAAGTGTACACATTTTTCTCAGTGTAGGTTTAAGTTCTGCCAAAGAGTGAGCGGGAACGACAAAAAGTGGGAAAGAGAGAAAACTGAAACTGCTGAGCCAACGAAGCCTTTAAAGTTGGCAAAAAGCCTGCGGACGGGTTCCGCACATGTGTGTGTGTGAGTGCATGTGGATACGGATGTGGGTGGCAAATGCAGGAGAAGAGGAAGCAACAGAAACAGAACGGAAGAGGCGGAGATGGAGTTGCCCTGGCATTGTCTGTTGGCAATGAAAATACGACAATAATGACGTCGAGGCAACTTTCCGCCGGGCGAGAAAGAGAAGGTAAAATTCCTCGCACTGCACTACTCCACGTATGTGTGTGTGTGTGTGTGTGTGTGTGTGTGTGCACAGTGGGTGTATGGATGTGCCAACAGCTGCAATGCATCAGATACGATGGCATAGTAATGGGTTTCGGGGAGTTAAGGAGCAGGAGTATATCCTTAATGTTTTTTTCTTTTTGAAATTGTTGTTATCTTAAATTAATTAAGAAAAGAAAATGTAATAAATGAACTACTGAACAACATATTTTAAAATTAGAGTTACCTTTAAAAATTTTCATTATAACGCGCTTAAAATTCCCAAGTAGGAATTCTGGCCATCAGGAAATAGTACGAAAGACGAAATAATGACGAATGCAGTTTATACTAATGACCAATATTCTTATTTTCGATTTAAATATGCTGTATATTTTTAACTATTTATGTTATTGTTATAACAGTAAAAAATTTCTTTTCACCACTGTACATAATACCTTGATATGCATATGTTTATTTAAGTTCCAGTGTGCGTATCGTTTTGGCAAAGATTTCATTAATAGCTCTTGTGGTTTCAAAAGGGGAACCTAGGAGAGGAAATCGAGTAAGCAATGCATACTTGATTTGATACCCAACAAAAGGTGAGCTCTACCCTGGAGGTACCTCCCCTTTGTGGCCCCCGCAACACACTTTTTCACCGGGTTTTGCTTTTTCTCCCTATACAGAGATACATATTTCCATTTCTGCCCACACATCGTTATGCGCTTTAATTTGCAAATGGTTTTGCAGATTTGGTTGCGGTTACAAATTTTGTGTGCGGGGGAGTCTCTACAGTGGTAACCCCCTGTGATGGAACTACTTTGTATTGTTTTGAAAAGAACAAAAAAGTGTCAGAAGCGGCGCTACTACTTTTAATGCTTCCTCAATTTGAGTGCCCAAAAAAAGGTCGTTAATTGCTCTCTGCCTCTCGGTTTCTATACCCCTCGAAGGTCTTTTATGGACCATAAACTACACGGAAAATAACTATTAACTACTTACAATTTACAACAAAATGTTACATATAAATTTAAATAAAATATTTATTTATTGTATCTTTAGTTACTACCTATGATTAGTATAATTAAAATGGATTTAAATATTTGTAAATATTACTTGTTAATATTTTTTCTCTGCCTCCCTGTAAGCGAGATCCAAGTCGCACCATTTCATTTCATGCTCCGCTGCCCTTCCACATGCGTCTTTTGTTTATTTATCACAAAAGTGAAACCCTAACCTCAAACATATAGCCAAAGCTATACCACACATCCAATACGAATGATGATGATGATGATGATATGTACCCCGTTCCATAAAACATCAAAAAACAATGGCGAGAACATCGGCAGAAACAAACAGAAATCGTAATCGACATCATGGCCTGTAATGGGGGTTCCGCGTTAATAAAAATTTTACAGTGCAGAAATTTATGCTTCAAGTCTAGACGACAGTTTTTGGAACGTGCTCAATTAGTTGCACAGTTGTGCTGCGGCGGACAATAACGAGAAAAACAAAAACAGAATTTAAATGACATTTTTGCCATGCCTCACGACTATAATTCAATCATATTTACTGTGCAATTTCAAAGATAAACTATGCACCGATATGGGGGATATATACTATGGAAATCTTTGCATATTCCACTCACTTCTCACTCGCACTTTTCTAACTATAATTTCCAACTAGAAAAGTCGTGCGAAAGTTGTTAATTTTTGTTTTAGTTTTGTTTTTATTTATACACTCACTCACTCACAAGAATTTTTAGGTATTTCCGCTTCAATTGAAAAGTAAGCAATCTATAATAGTTTATATTTTACTTATAAACCAATATCATTATTAAAAACCAGAGAAGAGCAATCCAGCTTAAATATTTCAGGTATTAAATGCAGTTTTTTGCCAGAAATATTTAAAATAATTTATAAGAATTCCATAAATACCCATTTTGCAAATAGGAATTTCATTATTTAACTTTTTCTTATCTAGGCATTATTTACCCCATTGCTTAGTTAACTGTGGGGTTAGTCACACCCTTTTTAGCAAATGCAAATTCAAAGACGTCTGTCTGTGTTGTTACTTTGTTGTTATTATTACGGTTTCTAGTTGGAATTGCAATTTTTAGTTTTCGTTGTTGTTGTTATTTTTTCTCGGTTTCTATTCTTGGCGTGCCTTTCGCAATTTATTTGCAGTTGTGCGCGCGATATTTCGAACGTTCGGGAAAGTAACATATTGCGCCATTATTTGGAGATGGGGCGCGAAAAAATACAAATAATAGGAAATAAGAATAAGAAACTTATAAATAGACTAGTAAATACCCTTTTATACATTAAGAATAGTATTTTAAGATTTATTTTAAAATAATAAAATAATATATGCATACATTTAATATTACAAGATTGAGTTCTTTGTTGAAATTCTACTTTTATATTTGTTTTCATTTCCCAATATAATCGTAGGGTATAAACAGAGTGAGAACTCCCCACACTTGAGATTTTTGGGCCTATGGATTAGGAAATGTGCAGACAGACAGACAGAGAGAGAGAGGGAGAGAGAGAGCGCGCAGGAAGAGCTTTCTGCAAATATACAAGAAAAAAAAGTTCGGGAAGAGGCAAACAAAACAAACACACTTCCGCCTCATCCACCCACCGAAAATGAATACATAAAATGTGTCTTAACCTTGACATTGAACAGCAAAAAACACACTCAGACACACACACTCATGAAATGTGCCGGCAAAACAAGTTAAAAGTGGGAAAGAGACGCCCTGAGCAGGAATTCATTCATTAAACAGAGACGGAGCTATAAATTTAAAGGGAAAGGCAAGAATTCAACTTTTTTTTTTTTAAATCAGCAAAGTTTGTTTACCAACACAATAACAATAACAATGAAAAAAAGAAAAAGAAATACTGTGCAAAAATTAAATAAAAAAGAATATGGGCCGCGTGTGGCGCTAAAAATAAACACCAGTAAATGCAAACAAAACAAGAAATAAACAAGAACAAAAAAAAATAATAAAAATGAAAAAACACCGAAAAAGAGCGATAAACAATTTAATGAACGTTTATTTTTGAATTAAACAGAAATCATCACTGAAACATGCTGATAAGCGGCAAGAATTTGCAGACCAAAGAGGAGCGAAAATTGCAGGCAAAATCAAATGGGAAAGAGCAAAAGAGTGAACCAAAATAGAGCTTGAAAGCGATCAAAGAGAGTGAAAACGCACACAAAAAAAATAAAGCAAATATCGTGGCCTTGAAACACAGAGAGCAAGAGAGAGCGCAAAAAAAAACAGAAGAATGAATGGAATTATGCCATAAAAGGCAAAACAAAGTTCTCAGCTTAGAAGAAAAGAGCGAAGAGCGAGGCATAAAAAAAAGAGGGGTTGAGATTTCTCATAAAAAAAAAGAAACAAAAACCTGAAGATCGCGTTCAAAACAACAAAAACGACAACGAAAAAAACGATCTAATTCCTTTTCGTGTTTTTATCTTTCGCTCTGTTTTTTTTCTGAAGCTTCTTTTTTTGTTGGAAAATCCAGAGAGAGCTACCGAAATAAATAATATTTTTTTTAGCGCTGCTTGGAAACGGATATATTCATGTTTTCAGGCTTTTAAAATAAATAAGAGAAAAGAAAGAAACAGAAGAAAAACATGTGTCTGAATTCCAGATGATACATATGGATGGATCTGTTGCTATATGGCAGCAAATAAATTTCAATAATTTTCAATTTTTTATGATTTATGTATCACCAGAAAGTATTAAAAAAGAAGGAAAGAAAATTCAAATAAAAGTGGTGAAGATAACACACCAAGAAATATCATAAGAAAAACGAAATATATTCCAAAAGAAAATATCAAAAGGCACTGGAATAATTTTATTTCGTTTCATCAACTTCCTCAAGGAATGTTTGCTAATTTTTTCATATAAACAACGAATTTTATATTTAAATATTTTGTTCGGCCAGCGAATTAGTCAAAGGAAACAGAAACATCAAGGTTATTATATAATATATAGACATTGGATCCCGGCAAATGAACGAAAAATGGGCAAACAAACGCCTCAATTGTTGATAACACTCGGCAACACGATAATGGAATGAGAAAATATCAATTTAGTATTGGAAGTGGGATTTTTTTTAGGAATTTTATAAAGCCTAGAATTTTAAATATGTTTAAAAATCTTAAGGAAAGAGTTTAAAAAATACAAAATAAAATAAATAACAAAAACTGAATTATCTTTTATATTTTAAATCCTATCTAAAAGGAGTCTACAATTACCCTTTGTAAATTAATTTATTATTTTAATACTGCTTTATAATAACACACCTTTTTTTTCTCTGCTATCTCCCAAAAGTTTTTATTAACAATTGTAATAATTTTCGCTTTTAACGGGAACTTAAATTCCCGCGAAACTTATTGCAAGAACTTTGTTTTTCTTTGCCTTACCGTTCAGTGTAATTACTAAAAGTTTTGTGAATAAATATTGAAATTGCTGATGTGCGCCCCCCGACCACATGTTGGGGAATTTCGCCACATACATTTCACTCTTTTTTTTTTTTTTTGCTTTGCCCCTTGGCCTCTTTTTTCCTTCTTTTTTTCTTTTTACAGGAGGAAAAACTTAAGAATATCAGTTTTGGCAAATCAATTTTCTTTGAATTTTATTTTCTGTTGTATTGATTTTTATCAAAGCTTTAGAATTATTTATAATAAAAAGATATCGTGGAATTTTTTGTGTTCTTAATTTATATTGAAGGATTATATTAACTTAAATAATTATTATAAAAATATTTCCCAACTTACCGCACTCTCTCGGAATAGAGTTCAACCTCCTTGTTCTTCTGCTGCTGCACGAGTTGCTGCTGCTCGTAGCTGGCCAATGGCTTAAAGTTGCTAATGTTGGCCAAAGCCCTTATGGGAAACTGCTGCTGCTGTTGCTGCTGCTGCTGCTGTGGCTGCTGCTGGGGAGCAATCAGCAGATTCTTGGACAGACCAAGTCCATTTTGCATGAGGAGCGACTGTTGCTGCTGCTGCTGCTGGAGCAGCTGTTGCACGGGGGAAACGGATATCTCGCCGCTGGACTGCGAGGCCGAGGGCGAGGTGGAGCCACTTCCAGCCCCACTTGAGGATAGACTGCCGGCACGGGCTCTCAAATCCAAGCCCAGGACATTATTCGGATTGAGGATGTTGCTCAGAGTGGCCACCACGCTGGGCTGCAGCAAGTCCGAGGAGTTGTTGCTGTTGTTATTGGTGGCACTGCCACTATTATTATGCGGCAAGCCAGAGCCTATAACTCCCACATTGGGATTGGGAGTGATGCCGCCATAACTGTTGCCATTATTCTGGCTTAGTGGCGTCTTGGAGTTGCTACCTCCGGCTCCTCCTTGTCCGTTGCCTCCTGCTCCTCCTCCTGCTCCACCTCCTCCATTGTTGTTACGATTTCGCTTTTTCTTGGCCTTCTTCTTGTCATCATCCTCGCTGAGGTTGCCATTGATGGAGCCCCTGTTGTTGGTACCTCCGTTCAGGTAGATCAAGGAATTATTTGCAGTCGAAGGAGCCACCCAGTCGAGGTCCTTGCGCAGCTGTCCCCGGCCGCACTTGCAGCTGCAGGCCTTGTGGACCAGCTCGTAGCCCTTCTTGGTCCACAAATGCTGCAATCGCTGCCTCTCCGACCAGGATCTGGCCCTGCCATTGGACTTGAGGGTTTGGAGGACTCCGGCTTCCCAGAGCTCGAAGCACTCGCGATGCATATACTGTCCGGCCGAGCAGTTCTCGTTGTTGCACAGCACACGGATGCAGTCCGCCAGTGAGATCTCGTTGAGGGCAATCAGGGAGTCCAGCTTGCGGCAATCGCCGCTCGGCAGGCAGCAACGTACGACGCCGCCACCTCCTCCGTTGCCGGTGCCCTGCATGGGCGCCATTAGAACGGAACCGGAAGTGGAGTTCTCTGAGTAAAACTGCAGCAGTTGCTGCGAATGATGCTGCTGCTGATGATGCTGCTGGTGCTGCTGCGTGTTGCCGTTGCCGCTGCTGCTAATATTACTGTTGCGACGCGGCGCCATAAATTCCCTTGCCTTTTCCTCAAAAAATATCAAGAAGCGCACGCTGCTGCTTTTACTTTCTTTTATTTTTATTTTATTTTTTTAAGGAAAAATCTTACTTTTTCTCAAGCGAATAAAAACTCAATTTCTTTTGCGAATCAGCATTTTGCCATGGGAATTTTATATCTCAAAATATTGCTTGGAAATTTACGATTTTATTTGTTGTTGTTTGCGTTCTATAAATGCTTGCAGATTTTGTATTTATTTATTGAATTTTTCCAGTGTTTTATTTTTAGAGAATTTATTTTTGTTTGGAGCTTGAATGTTGGCGGTTTATTTTCGTTGGTTTCTTGTGTGTTTTTAATTCGCGAAGTTTCAGTTATTTGTTGGTATTTGTTGTAAGATTTATGGTTTGAATTTAATGGAAATTTTTTCATTAATTTTCCTTAGATTGTTTTTTATGTTGTAGATATTTTCTTTTAAATTGTATAATTGTCGGAAAATTTCTTAAATGCTTAATGTGGTCTGCGATTTTTTATTTTGTTGTCGGAATTATAAAAATTTCTATTTGTATGTCGTTGATTGTATTTTAAATTGCTTGATTTTTTATATTGCTTTATTATTGGAATTTTTATTTATTTATTTATCATACACCTCTTAGCCGTGTGTATAAAAAATATTTCCAAAAAAGAACTCGCCTCTCACGATTTGCAGTCTATTTTTTGTGGTTTTCCTTAATTTGTTGTTGTACCTGAGCTGAGTTTATTTATTGTTGTTGTTTTTTGTAGAACGTTAAGTATCAAAAATTGTCTCTATTGTTTATCTTCTTTGCTTCGGTTGCTCTTGCTCTCTTCTACACACGCGGCGCCATGTTCGGCAATTCTTCACATCTTGCTTTGCCTCGCGTTTACTTTTTGTTTTTGTCGCCGCTCGCTTTACCGTTTGTTTTCGCCGGCAAGAAAAATAAGGGAAACCGGGAGAAGGAATAACGCAAAAAATTTGCCGACAAATGAATTGTTGTACTATTATTATCCTTGAAAAATGATTTAATTTTATTTGTCAACACAACCAGGATGTTATTTTATCGGCGAAGCACAAAACACACTCAGTTAACACAAATCCAAACTGTCCGAGAGCGAATAAAATTTTAATGGAAAGAACTGTTTTTTTTTTAATTTTGTAATTTTTACTGATGCAAATAATTTTCTCCTTAGTTAATTCTCTGCGGCACAACCGCCTTCGCTGAGTGAAATTTTTACCGGGCGGAGCGACACAGAAAACACGTTCGCTCGTGTTCGATTTTGAAAAACGAATGAGGGAGCAAAGCAGACTGGGCAACTATATTTTGAATTTGGCCTCTGCCTTGCTTGCTCGTTCTGTTCGTTCGAACCTCGACGTCGACGTCGGCACCGGCTGCGACTGCAACGGCGCGCGCTGCTCTGCTGGCATTGGCAGCGCGCGTTCGGAGTTTTCCAGCGTTGTTTTTCCTTGGTTTTCCTCGCTGCATGTTTTTTCGGGGGTTGGTGGGTGGTGGTTGGCTGGTTTTCACTTTCCACCACCACCCGCCAACCGCTCGATTTTCATTTGGCGTTTGAAAAAGAATGATTTTGGCGCTAAAAAAAGGGAAAATGGAGCGGGAAAATGGGGAAAATTTTGGGGTGGAGTGTGGAGGAGGGGAGGTTATTTTGGAGTATGATTTTTTGGTCTTGGTATTTTTAAAAATATATTAATTGTTATACTTTTATTTTGAAAATTATATTTTCTTAGTTTTTTTTGTATAATCATATATTTAGTCATTTTGAAATTATTTATCATGATAAATTGTTCAAATTAAAGTGAGAACATAATAATTTGTTTTGTTTATAAATATTTCTTATTATTTAACCTGCTATTTCAATTTAGAATAAAATAAAATACATAAAATAATACAATTTTAAACCAAAAAATTTCTTTTAAAATTTAAAAACTAAATTTTTTTAAGGTGCTAAAACCTAAGCTTTGAAAAATATATTCAAATATATTTTATATATTAACATTTAATAGTTTTCCCAGCAATTTCCTTGCAACTTACACTTTTAAAATTCACTTTCGTTGCGGTTCGAAGCTGGTTCGTTGCGAGTTCGCTGCTTATCGTTTCCCCTCGAACCTGTTCGACGGCGAAGCGGTCAAACATCGAACAGGCTTGGGTTCGGTCACGCTGTCAAACGTGAATGAGAATTTTTGTGCGAAAAACCGGCAAAGTAAACAATATGAAAACAGGGTTGCCGAGTGCCTTGAAATTTGCAGCGAACTTTTGCTTTCCTTGGCTAATCTCTTGATGCCACTGGAATAACTGTGTTTGCCATCTCTCTCTCTTTCTCTTCACCCTGGTCTAGCGCTCTCTGTCGCACTCATTGATTGCGTATCGCAGTATATAATTCCCTATGTGCAATGTGCGTGTGCATGCATACAAATACAAATGAAACGCCATGCGAATGCCGGTAATAAAAGAGGCATTAAAAAAATACTCAAAGCAAAGACACAAAGAATGGGCAATATGAAAATTGAAGGTTAGAACAATGCGAAATACCCTTTAATTATTCATATATTTATATAGAGTAAGTTTGTAGATGCAATTCTAGTTTGAAGATCTTTAGATCTTAATTTAAATTTATTTATTATTATTTTTATTTTATTATTTATATTAATTATTTTATATGAGCTCAAGTAAGCTTCAATTTAAATTTAAAATTCGTATTTCTTTTTCCAAAGAGGAAGGATATTTCTGGCACTGCCAATATTTAATTAAGCTTTTGTCCGTAGAGCCTTTTATTGTATCCTCGTCAGGCTTCATGTACTTGTTTCCCACTCTTCCTCCCTCCTTTTATCATTCTCTCTGACTCCTTCCCTCTCTACTTCCCTCTTTCCTGACTCCCTTTTTTTTATATAAAATTCCCGCTGCGCGTGTTGCAAAAAAAAAAAAAAAATAATGCGAAATTGTATAAGAAGAAGAAGCAGTGAAATAAGGGCACGTGTGAAAGAACAGGGGAAAAGGAGGTGGAAGCGTGGATTGGAACGGAACAATTCCAGATGAGGTTTTCTTATAGGACTCGCAGGATCTAGGGTACCTTTGGTGCAAAGTCAAGGTCCAATTCCAAGTCAAACTGCGCAGTTTCCAGCAACTCCTTTTCGACCTGCCACGAAAGAGAGGAGAACAAGGAGGAGCGCAAAAGAATAGGGTTAGGGATGAAGAGGAAAGAGAGAAGAGAGGGAGTAGGGAATAGCAGGGATCTCTGATATAATAATTAAGTCAGGTAGGCAGCCATTGCGTAATAAGATCATGCACATGTGTGCGTATGTATGTTTGTTTGTTGTTCTAGCTAAAAGGATCGAAGTGGTAGAAAGAAAGAAAGGAAAAAACAACAATGAAGAAAGAGAGGGAAGGCAGAGGAACAAAGGAGAAGCCTGAACTAGTTTGTTGTTGTTGTTGTTGTTATTGTCATCTCAAGGATTTCGCTTTTGTGTTCCATTCCCGCTCTGACCTAATTTTAATGACCAATGCATAACGAAAGAAAATAAAAATAATAATAAGAAGAGGCGGAAGAAACAGAAGAAGAAGCACAGAAGACCTGATGGCATGTGTGCATGCTGAAAGGGGAAGAAATGTGTAGAGGAGGGCGTAAAGAAAGAGGAGGGAGAGAGAGCCGGAGAGCCTCGGGGCAAAAGCTGAGCTCATAATTCTTCAGCGACACGCATCAAGTTAAATTTTGCATAATTAATGGCAACGCTGGCAACGCCTCAAGGGCGACAGGGTTGCAGCTCACTGGAAGAAGTGCAAGTTGATTTAAGTTTTAGTAAAGGTGGATGGTCACACTTTTTTTGGAATGTAAATGATTTACTTTAAATAGAATATAAATAATATTTTAAATTAAATAACCTCGAGTCTGGAGAATACTATAAGTTCTTAAATGAACAATAATAAAACCCTTTACTGATATTAGTATTTATGCAAACTAAAAAATAATTTGAAATTATAATTTAAGTATTTAAACTACAAGTTTTTTCTGTAATTAAATCCTTAGTTTAACAAATATTGATAAGGTTTAATAAAATCACTTTCAAAAAGCAAAATTTAATAAGCTTTTTATTTTTTAAGCCAAAACTCTTTAAATACCTAATATTTCTTGTAAAATTAGTGTTAATATTTAGGATACAAATTGTATTTCTATAAAAAAATGCATTAACTTATTCCCAAGTGATTTATTTCCTTCATTTTCTTAAGCTCGTAAATATATATTCTTATTTCGTCAAATTTTGTCGATGACTTTGGGATTTTCAAACAAATCTGCGTGTTTCTTGGGCTTCCTGTTATTTGAGTTCGAAACCAGGGTGTGAAAGTGTGTTCCTTTAAGGAACTCTGCGGTGGCAAGGCACATCCCACGGATGGTTCTAGATCCCCCAACCCTTTGGCTAACGTTTTAACCATCCTACCATTTATTTAGACCTCTCAATGTTGGCCTTGGTCGAGTCCTGAG
This sequence comes from Drosophila watanabei, assembly GCA_008042575.1. Classification (NCBI taxonomy): domain Eukaryota; kingdom Metazoa; phylum Arthropoda; class Insecta; order Diptera; family Drosophilidae; genus Drosophila; species Drosophila watanabei. The sequence goes on from VNJS01007360.1 coordinate 382,113, forward strand.
GGTGTGTCGGGCAGATGTGTTCAACGCCAGACCCATAACTCCTCCATTTCGTATACCACTTCCTCATCATTCCCTTAAAATTTCTCTCTGACAGAGCTGGGCATTATTTGTAATTACTCATACTCCCGCATCTATCCAATCGGAAGCAACTTTGAAACCCAAAATAGGGTTTGAAATTCAACTGCCATGGCAACATGCCAAACCCAAGCCCAAGCCCCGTATAACTTTGTATATAACGGTAAACATAATGCTTGTATATATAGAATATATATATATGTAGACATAAAAGAGACATAAAGAGGGAGAGAGAGTTGTGTGTTTTTCGAAGGGTGTCGTAATTTCGTTTCGTTGCCAAAAATAACCCAAACTCCATTTTGTCAAGCACTTGCCGAAGGATGATGATGGAGCAGCAGTAGCAGAAAAGCAGAAAAGTCCAGGACTCTTTATTCCCTTTCTCCTCTCAGGATATGGGTCTGATTCATGCCGTTTTCGCTTACATAAGCGAAATGAAGTCAGCATTCGCCCTATAGACATACATATTTCCCATTTAACGAAAGGGATATCGTACACTCGCATCGAATTGGAATGATTTCGCGACGGATTTCGATGAGTTACATTTGAAAATATATATATTTATATATATTTTATACTTGATTTATATAGATGTACTTATGGAGGGAATTATTGTACTTTAAATATTTAAGTCTACACAAACTTAAGTGTAGATTTAGAGAACATATGTTCTATCCAATATCCATATGTTCTATCCATTTAAGCTCCTATATTCTATAAGATCTCTTTGAAAATCAGATGTATTGTAATATTATTGTGGAAAGAAGTTTTAGTAAGTACTATTACATAATGGTTTTTATTAGTTGTTATTAAGCATTTTCGGAAGTAGCATTTCTGTTTCAGTTCCGCCGTTCCAATATGTTGAAAAATTAAATGAAAAATAAGAAAGAAATGGTTAAATATTATAAAATTATTAAAAATATTTGTAAATAGAATTAATCTGAGCAAAGAAAACGATAAAAAAGCAATGTTTAAATAATAATAATATTTTTAAGCTTAAATTTAAAGAACTATTTCCAAACAAATACAATAATCTGAATATAAAAAGATACATACAATACTGCTTATTAAACAGTCAAAAATCATTTAATTTTCTTAATTCAACATATGTTTTGTGTTCAAAGGATATTTTGATGGTAAAAAAAACATTACTTTTTTATGCTGTTTATTGTTTTTTATAACTACATAATATGTTTTTATTATTTATTTTCGAGTTCTTCTCCCACACATTTTTTAAAGAGAGTCGGGGTACGTTTTGTTCCCTCCCACTTGGTTCTGTATCCCGTTATTCCTGTATCCTCCTCTTTGTGCGGACCCTTCTCAGTGGCGCCAAGTGAAAGTGAGCGAGACGGCAAATCCATGCTGAAATTTCATTTGTCCTTTTGTGGCAGCAACCACAAGGATATTTCTGGAAGGAGTGGGAGTAGTGGTGAGCGGGAGAAGAGCCGAAAAGTACGGATGTTGGCGAGGCGCACGCACTTTTTGGCTCAGCATTTTCGGGGTTATTTTTTATGCCGTTATACTCACACACACATACGAAATAATACGTTTGTACATAAGTAATAAGCATACAGGGTGTTCCATTTGGCATGTTCCATTAATTTCAAATGAAAGTCCCTAGAAGGAGTGAGAGACTCCGCCCACTAGTCTCAAAACAGGTAACAGAGTACAGGTAAGCAGGAAGGAAAGGCTGGAAAATGGATACGCTCAACAGGAAAATAAAGAAAAATGGCTCCAGAACTGGAAAATAAAATATTCCTTAGGAAAATCTTCTTTTAAAAAGTGAAGTCTGCTTAAAAAGAATATTACCACAAAAGGCATATTTTAAATGACGAAATTCTTAACTTTTAAGAAATCGGCTTTTAGCACGTTTAAATTGATAAATTTTTAAATTTTATATCATTTAATTTCTTTGGAACTCTGATATTATATTGCATAAATATCTTTGCTACTACAAACTATTCAATTTAGTTAAATAAATGTTTTTAAATCCCCGTTTTCTTTTTTTATTTCCCATTCCTGCTTGCCAAACTGACCAGACTCCCCCCAAAAAGTGCGATGTGACCAAGTTTGATAAGCTAACCAATACACATGTAAATGCATAATGCAATATTTGCTAACACGCTGACCTTCAACATTGAATTAATGGAAGGAGTAAGGAGAGGGCTGGAGGGGGTAAAGAGAGGCAAAGAAACAGACCCAAGCAGCGTAAAAAAAAAATAAAATAAAACAGAAGAAAAGGAAGTGGCGGACTGACGGAGAGCTAAAAATATGCAACCATGCACCACACACACACACACACGCACACAGCTGAAGAAGCCGCCGAACCACTAATACAAGCACAAATCGTGCGATTTTATAACATGAAATTGAAATTTGCTGCATGAAAACGAAATTTGCAACATGCCGAAAATGAAACGCAGCCGCTGCAAGGCGTCGCAGTCGCTGTCGACGTCGCCGTTGCCGTTCGAGTTGGAGTTGCAACGAAGATGCTCTTTGGAAAGAGGGAGCTGCGCGCGCATTAGAATCTCTTGCAACACCGACGTCGCCGCCGGCAGCGCTGCCCGCACTTCGGTTTTCAAGTGCAAGGTGCTTACCACCCCCCACCCCCTTTGTCATTCATTGCTCCACCACCACGTTCGAGTTTTTCAAGTTCCAAGGGCAACTGCAGCGGCAGCGCAGCAGCTGCGCTTGGAAGGCGTCGGCAGAGGAGCGGCAGACGAGCAGGTTCTGGAACTTCTCTCCACTTCACTCTCTCGCTGTTGGTTTCTCTCTCTATTCTGCAGACCTTGAAAGCAGCTTTCGCACACACTTGCACTCCGGTGCTCTTCTTCTACTTTTTGCAACTCCTACACATGAAAAATAAGGATTAGTATTGTGTAATAAAATTAATTTAAATATTCTTTTCTGTCACTAGCTCTAGCTTTTCATCTTTTAATGTGCGTTAAATTTGCTCAAAACTTTTGATTTCTAAAACTTAAATTTTTTGTTTCTTTTTCAGTAAATGTATCAGTATTAGTCTGTTTGAAAGAAAATACTGAAAAAGGTAAAAATTGCATTTTCACGATGCTTTTTTATGTTTGAAAATAAAAAAATGCAAAATAATACATACAAAAGTGTGCAAAAGTGTATAACAGGCTTATTTTTCTTTTATCTTCTTCTACTCTGACTTCATCAAATTTTTAACAATTCTCTTGCACTGCCCACTTTTTGACATTTCGCCCACTTTATCCTGTTCTTCCGGTTTTTGCTTTGCCCGCTTTCCTGTTTTGGTACCACAATCCTGCCCCGCAAAACTCCATCTGCCTATCGACCGTATTCCTCTTCCCTTTCGATCCCCCTTTCCAATGGAGATTCGCTTATGTAACGCGACGGAACGTGTTTGCAGCTTGGGGCTTTGTGACAACATTCTATGTATCGAAATTGAATGAAATATCTCTTCGTTTCGGTTTTTTTCCAAGAGATATAGAAAAATATAGAATGGTGAGTAAGGTTGTTTTTACAAGGGAAAATGCGGACAAAGTTTTTACATATTTTATGGAACTCCTTTGGGGGTCCTCACCCAATTTTATATCTTTTATTATTAAAGTTAAAGCTGAAGATATTTAAATACATATTTTGTTTTTTGTAAGATGTTTTGCATTTTTAACAGAATTTGATTTTTATGAAGAGTCCTATTTGTAGTATACATTTGGGGATTTAATTTTCACTTTCGCTCGAAGAGAATCCCAAAACTTTTAGCACTTTCAGTACTTAAGGAAGTATACCTACTTAGGTTTATTGTAAAAATTACAAAATATTCATATTTTTCGACAGATTTTAGGATAACTTTAAATATTTTGACACTCTTGGATGCAGGTTTATAAAAAAGAAAGGCTTTCAATAATGTTCTTTTTATTATTTTGCAATTTTTTAACTTATTTTGCTAAAGTTCTTTATAGAAATTACCATTTTTATCAACATATTCTTTCTATTCGATTGATTTTCCCATCTAACCATTTTGTTTTGCACTCCCTTTTTGGCATTGGCAGGAACAAATGAGTCACTTGTTTTCCTTTTTTCGCAACTGATGTCCTGTTTCCCTTTTCCTTCTTCCCTCTTCTCTTAGTCTCTCCCCGTTTCAGTTTTGCCATTATCTATGCCAACGTTTTCCTGTTGGCTCAAACTCCTGTGCCTGGCCTCTGTGTTTTTGTTTTTTTTTTTTTTTAATGCAAACTCCAACAAAACACGTGGTATCAAATGCTGGCCGAAAAGCCGTGGGCCATAAATAAACCTCAATCCTGGAAACCCTGGAAACTCCGATTCCCAACTCCAGCACTCCTCCTGCCCACTCTCCCAAAACGGGCAACAACAAAAGGCACCAGCCTCGCTTGAGTGTAAGCGAGCGAGGAATACAAGTCAAACTCCCTTCGCTCTCACTCTCACTTCTGTGGGTGCCATGGAGCCCCATCCCCCCACTGCTCAAGCTCTCTCCCACTCCCCAATTTCTCTCCCACTCCTTTCGCTCTCGTTCGCTCTCAGCGCAGCCGCCGTACAAAAACACCACCAAAGGCAATCGGCAACTCCGCCTTGTCTGCTCCCCTCCCCAGTCCCTCTCTCTCTTTTTTTTGCTTTATCCCTCTCGCTTGCTCCTCTTGCGAACATTTTTGCGCGTGTCGCTCTCTCGACTCCTAAACTCCAAAAGGAGCGCTGGAGAGGGAAAAAGAGAGCAACAGAGAACTTTCCATGTTCTTGATCGTGAATTTTCTATGCTACTGGGCCTTGAAACCTTGAAAAATTGTTGTGGTGGAGCGAAAGGGATGGGGAGTGGGCTGGCCGTGGAGATGTGAAAAGGGGGGAAAGTGGGAGAAAGAGACGGGGGGGGGGAGTTTGGCGCAGCATTTGCCGCATTACGTCAGTGCGTCAAAAGGAAACTGCTGTCTCTGCTCCACTCTTTCCTCCTGCTCACGCTCCTTTGGAGCTGGGAGTTTCGGTTTGTCAGTGTGTGTGTGTGTGTGTGTGAAGAACTTTGCTTTACACTCGCGGTAATAATTATAGTTTCATTAATGTCAATCGGTTTTTCTAACAACTAGAAATACTAGATCTTGAATTTATTAATATTTTCTTTCAACACTGCACTTTTTTCTTTCCTTTACACTTTTTAAACAAAATTATCTTTAGCTTAAGTGTTTCTCTGGAGAATGCTGTTAAAAGTCCGTTTCTGTTATAAATTTAAGGAATTTGGTTTTATTATGTTTCTCCTTCCTTTATGATCACAGCTGTAAGTTTATAGCTATTCATGATTGTGTGGGTGTGCTTATATTTGCACATGGAACATTTTTCCATTTTCCTAGGCCGGTTTTTTGTTGTATTATTTACCGCCTCTTGGGTTTCCTTTTCATCGCATTCATCTGGCTTCGCTCGAAACTCTCCAGCTCCCTCCCACCCATCTCTCCGCTCAATTTTCTTTTCCATGTTCTGTGGAGTTTTTCCAGAAGTTTTGTGAACATTCTCTTCCTTAACCGAGGTCGGGTTTCTATGTGTATGTGTGTGTGTGCTGTTATGTGGGGAGAGGAGTGATAGAAGGCGGGAGTGGGAGGCATAAGGTGTTCCATGTTGAGACTCTACATCTCCACTTCCACACTCTCTACGTTTGCTCTGCTATCACTCTCTCCACGGAAAGTTTTGTTGGGATCTTTCGGTTTATCGGCTTGTTAGTACACTTGGAGAAAATTTGGCGTGTATATAATAAATATCTTAAATATTCCCTTAAAAAAATAAATTTTTATATAATATAAAATATACTTTTTATTTCTTAAATATTGCCTTTATGTGTAGTTGCTTATTGTAGGCATCTTAGAACCTCTAGGTATTTTTTTTGGTGCATGTTCCTTTACATTCGGAATCTGTTTATTTTTACTGCGCACTTTGTTAGCCGATTTTGTTGCGTAGATTTCCGCTTTGTAACAGCACATATTTATGTCCATATTTATGCTCATATTTATGCTCGTATTTATGTTCGTATTTATTTGTGCGGTCGTCCGAGTGACTCATAAAAGTTCGTCGGGAGTGGGGACACAATATGGTTGGGGTGGCTTTTATGTTTAGCCAAAGGTTTTCCAAAGACTTTCACACGCCTTAATAAAGTTCGGAAATAACAACATATTCGACATAATAAGAAAAATGAAAAAGCTGAGCTTAGGCGCAAAAGTTTTGATGTAAATAATATTAAAGAATAACAATATTAGTTTTAGAAATTTGTTTTAATTCTATTTTATGGTTTTAAGTTCTTATAAATGGTATTTTTTCTTTATTTGCATTAAATTTTTACATATATTTAAGTTGCAAGAAGAGTATGTACATACATATGTACATATAACAGTATTTTGTTAGTATTTATTTTTTTACAACTTTAAAATACCAGTACCAGTATTTTGTTAGTATTATAAAAGCTTTAAAATACCATTAAAAGCTTGAGAATCTCAATATTTCTTTATTTTAAACAACTAAATTTGTGTGATTTTCCCAAGTTTTCCTCATAGGTTCTCTGAAGCACAGGAATTTTCCCAATTTTCTTGTACAAAAAAAAATGCTTAAAAATCCTCCATCACCTCTGTCACCGTTATTAACTACCCCTTCTTCCATTGCAAAAGTTATAGAAATTTGTTCTGTGCCACGTCATTCGCTTGGCTGATTTTCCTTTGTTTTTCCGCTTTTCGTTTTTTTAAATTCTTTTTTTTGCCGCTTTTTGCGAATGAAAATGAAAGTTCTGGCAAATACAAACACACACTGGAGCAACCCCCAAAACACACACACACACACAAACAATTGTACATGACACAGACGCGAAATTGTGGTATACAGAAAGAGCTCCACAAAATATTGGAGCTCCTCCCATCAGGAAATTGCCGCTCCTCCTCCTCCTCCTCCTGTGCTTAAAATTTCATTTATTTTTATTTTTGGTCATTTATTATGGCAATTTTAAATTTTTCGCTAGGGCCCCATCATTGCTTCTCTCGCTTGCTCTGGTGTGTGTGCGTGTGTGCAGTCTGCGACATGAATATCAGGCCAGCTGGCGTCACAGCGGTTTAGCAGGTTAATTACATGAGACCGGACCACACCTCCCGAACTCCCCTCATTTCCCACACACCGACTTGCAACAAGTCCGGGATCTAGGAGGTTTTTAAGACTTGTAGATTCTCACTATTTTTATATATTCCTTAAAAAATTGTTAAATTGTTTATAAAATTAAGCATTAATTTTTTTTAGATTCTACAAATATTTGTGGGTGCAGATAATTCACCTTAATAGTACCTAGAACCATATATATCGATTAAATAAAGGATAACCAATCGATAAATATCGCAATTAATCAAATTAAGTTCACAGCTAAGACATATTACCATATATATCGATTAAATAAAGGATAACCAATCGATAAATATCGCAATTAATTAAATTAAATTTACAATTTACCTAAGAACAGCTACAGCTAAGACATAGTACCATATATATCGATTAAATAAAGGAAAACCAATTGATAAATATCGCAATTAATCAAATTAAATTCAGAATTTACCTAAGAACAGCTACAGCTAAAATTACTTGTTCGATATATCATTTTTCCTTGTTAATATTTAGAAAAGTACGCAAAAATATAATTTCGTTACAATCGAAATTTATCGGTTTTTATCGACCCATCAATTACTGGGTATAACCCATGCACAGTGACTTCACTTGACTCAGTTTTGGCAGCCAACTCTCTCTCAAGTTCCCATTGTCATGCAATTTTATTTGTGGCAAAAAAACAAAAACGATGCAGAAGGGATATATATTAAAAAAAATCGGGCAGTTGGACCTTTGTTGCACTTTCCACAAACATCGCGTCATGCAATTTTTGTTTCTTGTTGTCATTCGCCTGCGGACCGTTACATCCGCTCTCTCGTGGGGGGAAAATTGTGACAATTGGAATCGGAATTGGATTAATGCGCCTCGCTTGGTCAAAAGTTGCCCCAACGAACTCCACTGCCCCTCCCCTGAAAACTCCTCCCCAGATCACATTTTTGCATGTCTGTTTAACCCTTTTGGGTGCAATTAGACCATGACCGTCATCGGTGCACAGAAAAAAGAAGTGAAGAGTTTAATAATAAAAAAAAACAAATATAAACTTGTTAAAAAGCTGGATTCTTTTTTTTAACTTCAAAAATTGACATATTTACAATATATTTTTTATTGCAACTATGATTTTGAAATGCTTTTTTAAAATATTTTGAAAATTATGCTAAAATATCAATGAATATTGAATGAATCTTACTCTTACACTAATAAAAAAAATAAAATCTGCTTTCAAGATTTTGTGTATTCTTAAATTAAAATCTTAATATAGGTCTTAAAATTCTGGAATTACGAGATTTTAAGCTTCATTTAATACCAAAACAACTTAAAAAAAGAACAAAAAAATCTTCAAATAAGATCAAAATTTTCTTGCGCTACTTTCGTAACCAAAAGTCTTGAAAAATGCAAATTTTTACCTAGTTTTCTTTAGAGTGTCTCTTTAAATTATATTAAGCAGACTTTCCCACAGGATTCCAATTACCCCTTTTTTTTATATTTTTTTTAAGTTCTGACTTTGGAATTGCCTCAATTGTGGACTTACGTAATTTGTGGTGCTCTCCCCCCCCCCAACAATGTCAAAGAAAAGAATCATATAAATCAACACATCCGCTCAAGTTCCAGGAACCGCCCATTTCAGAAGGCCCCCGTCTATTTCATTATAAAATGGAAACCAAATTGTTGCTATTCAGTTTGTAGGAGACCCTGCCCCATGGGGGAGACCGAAAAACCGAAGACTGTCAATGTGCGTAACTACGCATTTGCCAGGCGGATTTCATCGGATTGGATTGGAGTGGTTCTGGATGTGGGATGCGAGTGGAGGAGCCACAAATGGCAGGCAGGCAGGCAGGCAACATTTTTTGGGGCATAAACCAAGGTTTCTAGGAATTAGAAATACTCTAACAATAATAGAAATAATTATATATTTATAATATATTTATTAGTTTTAGAAAAAGATACTTTTAAAACATTGATTGGGGGGATAAAGATATTAAAAAAAGAAAAGATTATTAAAATATTTTGTGTAGAAAGATGTTAAATTATTTATTATAAGAAATTTGTAAGTCTATTATTATACCATCTTTTAATATATTATATTGCTTAAAAAAGGGCATTAAAAAATTCTAATAAAACACACAAACTTCTTCTCGTTCTTATCGAATTTTTTAGCCTACAAACCCGTAGATCGAAGTATGTGAAAAATATGCCTTCCTTTGCAAGCCCTTGAAAACATCTGCTTAATCAAAACTATACGATCCAAAAAGAGCCGCAAAATACAACAAATAAAAATACAAAATACAAAAAAAAAACTGTAAATCGGAGACATTGTGGTAAATTAACGAATTAAAACGGACCGAGCTCAAGAGCTCAGCAAACTTCGCTACGCACATATCGGAAATCTTTTCTTTTTTTTCGGTGCGTTCGGTCCCATTTTTTGTTGTTCTTTTTTTCCTCTTATTTTTATGAATCTATTAATTTTCTACGACCATAGATTTCGTGAGCCTGAAGCAATCAAAGTGCCGCCTATAAAAATAGGGGAGCGGGAACCAAAAATTTGCGTGTGCCCCGAAAATTTGTGACTGGGAAAGGAGGGTCACGGCTTGGCTTTTATAAAAAAAGAGAAAGAAAGAAGCGAGTCACAAAAGTTTTCCAGGAAATTATATCATTTAATTGGCAATATTGGAATAAGCAGGCTGTAAAAAATAATCTGGATTTGATCATGAAAATGTTAGATTTTATTTTATTATTGTTTTTATATGCTGGGAATTAATATTTCATAAAAGGTTTCTTATAAACTTAACTTATATTAAACTTTAAATTCTTACTAATATTAATATTAATAATACTTGGTATGTGATTTCAACAAATATTTTGTAATATTCAATTTCTTATAAAACTGATTATAAAATAAAGTAATATTAAGCATTTAAATTTCTAATAAAACTGATTATAAAACAAGAAAGGAAGTTAACTTCGGCACGCCGAAGTTTGTATACCCTTGCAGATTCCAATTGTATAAATTATAATCTATCCCAATATACATAATATAATATGAACTACTTTCATATACATAAAATTTGTACAGTTTTACATTATTTTTTTACATTTTTTCACATTTTTACATGTAAAGTAAAATGTAATTTTTCTCCACGTTTACCGATCGTTTGTATGGCAGCTATATGATATAGTCGTCCGATTCTTATGAAATTTTCAGCAAAATTCTGAAAAAATATGAAATACTAGTATCTCAAAGTAGAAAAAATTATGTTGAAAACTGACAAAGGTATAATTTTTTTTCGGAAAATTTTACGACCGTTCCTATGGCAGCTATATGATATAGTAGTCCGATTTTTATAAAATAAAATCTAAAAATCTGAAACAATATAGAGAGCTCCTAACCGAGAGTTGATCAAGATATGTTAAAAAACAGTGAAGTTATAATTTTTTTTCAACAAATTTACGGATCGGTTGTATGGCAGCTATATGATATAGTTGACCGATCCGGCTCGTTCCGACTTATGTACGAGTGAGAGTATATAGAAGACTATCTGCAAAGTTTCATTCAGATAGCTTTAAAACTGAGGGACTAGTTCGCGTATAA